>JAVVLW010003475.1:0-43000 GCA_034401795.1 Chaetoderma sp. LZ-2023a | reverse complement strand
GAGTCACTACAAATAAATAATAAAGTTATTGTGTTAGTCTGCTTAAGCATTGGAATTTGGAGCATTTGGAAACATCGCTGCTCAGTAGTGCATGATGCAAATGCTACTCTCACACACGATCATTTAAAATGGGATATTTTATGCGTTATTGTCACATTGTGTTAGAGGCGAATGCCATAAGTATATTAAAAAACAAAATCGAAAAACGTTTAAAAGAATATGGTGCAGAGGTAGATTAATCATTTGAAAATGACAATCTGTCCATCAAAACACCGCCGTGATTATTTAACCTTTCATTTAATGTGCCGAATACGTAAATATTTTAACACTTATATTACATCCTTGTCAATTTGTGTATAATTTAATGTTGATTATGGAAGTATATTTTTAAGAATAAATTTTTAATGTAGATTTACCATTTGGTAGGAAATCGTTTGAATGGAGGCTGTTGCAGCCTGCTATAACTGCCGCTTCCAGTCATTCGGTTTTAAAATTATCAGTCGTCTGTTATTTGTTTTGGACAGAGCAAAATGCACTGTGAAATTCTGGCCTAAAATCATCCTATGTTTATGAATTACAAACGATCCAGTATTATATTTTGGAACCGCCTTATCATTGTAGCTAAGATCGTTATAAAATAGCAGCGAGTTTTGTCTTTGTTTAACAATGTACAACCCAGGATAATTTTAGAATCTCTCTCAAAAGGTAAAGAGAAATATTTAAATGCCGCGGAGATATTACTATTGCGCGCCGCGCTGCTGACAAAGTGTTTGCGTTTAAATGCTCGCGTTTTGTTGGCTATATAAAAGATTACCCGGGCCTATTCAGAATAGAGCATACTAGATGTTTAATTTGATCAAAATAATGAACGTATGGCGTTTATTTTATTAGTATATACTTACTGTGACAGAACAGATATTTCAAAAATACTATTAGGACGAAAAGACTGATAAATATGTAATTAGATTTTTAATGCTAATTAACATTTAATCCTTTGAATCCAGACTTCCACGAATATCACGTTCCGGACAATCGTACGTGTAAGCTGTTGGATGTTTTGAAATTGTTTGGACTGGAACCCGTTGCTGCCATATACAGGAACGACTCCCAGTTAGTTGTGTTTCGAAATATTCAACAGAATATTTATATTTATTAAAATAAAAATGATTTCTTTCGTGTTTGTCCCTTGGAGTTCAAAGAGTTAAATATGTATATTTATTGAGCAGCGATTTTGAAGTATTTTATTATACTGAAAGACAGATGAATTTTTGAAAGGTTTTTCCTTTTCACTTGCCGTTTATTTACTGTTTGTATGCTTGTATGTTGTATGATTTGTACGTCAGTCTTTTGTATATTTTTGGATATGAAAGGTTTTCCGCACGATCCATTGAACGTGTTATCAATAATAAAAAAAGATAAAAAAAAAGTGGTAATAGTAGTAGTCGAAGTGAAGCACGCGTTTATTTAGCTCTGCAATTGCTGCCCGAATTTGCTAGTTTCTAGCGCGATTTTGTAGATAAATTTTATACATATATTTCGTATTAGTATTTCCTTTCAAACATTCTGTTTAATTTGTAAATACGTGTCTTGGTTGGAGCTCATTTTGTGACTCCATTTTCTAAAGGCACTCCTCTTAGCTGGCGGTTTCAGCCATTTAATAGGTCTCCTCTTACTGTGGTCAATGCAATACTTTTCACCCCGCGCCAGTATGCTATTTCTATAGTTCGTTGGCTAGCGCATTATATTTGGCAAGATCGCTTGAGTGAGTGAATTTAATTCCTTTGTCATTTGTAAGCGCAAGCCTAGTACTTTGATTATATAAATCTTTATAGCCAGTTGGCTGTCCCAGGTCAACTCGAACAGACTAACAAATATATGTCTATGATATGTTAGTATGCATTAGGAAACCACTTTAATCGATTAGGTGTTAGTGAACCACTTAGAAAGTGGTTCAAACTAACAAATATACGACTGTACTCTCTATTCGTATATTTGTTGGTAGACGTCAGGGTTTCAAAAGGGAACACTATTTATTTAGTGTTTAGCTCTTTCCCCGACGTCTTGGTGTTATATTTTTGTATTATATATTGTAGTAGTATGAGTTTCCTCTTTTTATAAAACACCATGGCAACCTATACGCGTACCCTAAGCCTTAAGATAACAACTAAGGGGTGGGGTGTCACGGCTATCGACGTGTATCATGGGTTAAAGGACGTCGTTGGCGCGGGACTTGATACTTTGCAGGGGCGTATCGGTGTTACTAAAACTGTATGGAATGTAACAGTGTCAAATGAGGGGGTCAAAGAAAAGCTTCTAGAAGATGTTCTTATTGTAAAAGGCGAAGTTTGTAACGTCGAGGAAATCGAGTCAGATAGGTTGCTAGTGAAGATGAAAGTTCCACTAGAAATTCCAGATGACAGAATCATGAATGAACTCAAGAAGTATGGCAAAGTGCAAACGATTGAACGGGAAACGTATCCCTTTGACAGAACGCTAGAAAACGGTGAAAGACGTATCTCGTTTGATAATGTGGATAGCCCTTTACCAAGCAGATTGACGCTTGATGGCAGCTTTGTCCTGCCCTTATGGTATAGAGGGCAAATTAAAGAATGCCGGATCTGCCTAAGTACTGACCATTTGGCAACAGATTGTCCCAATCGAAACAAATGTTTGCTCTGTGGTTCAGTTGACCATTTTAAATGGCGCTGTCCAAAAAATCAAAACAAGCCCTCAGTATCAGGAGATAATCGCCCATTAAAGGATGCAACTGAGTCAACTGCTTCTGAAGCAACCGCTACGGAATCTGTTGTTGTGGTTCGTGCCACTGTAAATGACACAAACCAATCATCAAATCTTGTTAAAGTAACTACAGTTGATAAAATTCAAGTATTAGAGGAGGGTATAACCTTAAGTCAAGAAAATAATCAAAATGCAGTGGAGCCAAACGTGGCTGTAAAAGACATGCAGGAAAATGATGATCTTACAGAAGAGCCAGTTTATAATTCCTTAGAAGATGAATTAAAATTAGGACAGGAAAAGTTTAGGACTCAGAAGACGGAAAGTTCAGTCGATTTTCCGCTAAGTCCACTTGATTTAAGTCAGCGTGAAGATATGGTAAATGACGCTCCTGCCAAATGTAACTTAAGTAGCAATAAGCGTCATAAAGAAGACAATAGCTCAGAATCTGAGATTCAAGTGAATGATATGGATGATGATACAATGTCAGTTGCAGAATCAGATGTGTCCATTCAAACACAGAGTTCACAGATGAAAGATGAAATGGTAATGTACCGATCAGAGGTGTGGGGGGGGGGGGGTATGTGAAGTGTTAGTGCCATAAGTAACGGCGAGAGGCGTGAAATATCGTCTACTGCGCCATGATTCTGATATTTCCAAATATGAATATTTGTCTGTGGTAGAACTAGGAAATATTGAATTCGCAGGAAAATTAGGTAAATGGTCTAAGAAACGAGCTAAAAAAACAAATCAAGTTAATCTAATGATGGCGGTTGCAAGCATCATTTTACAAATTATGATTATCTGCACCATCAATTGCAGAGGATTAAATACCGAATTCAAGCAGCGCTACTTGCTTGAAGAATTAGCAAATGAGAGAGTTGATATCGCTTTTCTACAAGAGACCAAAATTAAAAAAACTGAAGTGTATGAATCTCTCAAAGATATTTCAAAAGGGAAGATTTTTTATTCTTTATCACAAGATAATAGTGCGGGAGTGGCCATTCTTATCCTGCCCCGCTGTCTCAACTATGTTGACGTTAATCTCCGTCATCAGATACAAATGGACGATGGATTTGTGTATCAATTGATGTACTAAACACAAGTTTAAATTTGATGTGCCTTTATGCACCTACCTCTCATCAAGTGCGCCGTGAATTTCTAAATGATGTTTCCACAATAATTCAAGACAGAACGCCTGAAAACCTAATTATGGGCGGTGACTTTAATTTCATATTAGATGAGGCTAAAGAGAGAAACTCTAGGTCTAATTTTAATGACACATCGCATAATATTTTGAAACACATTTGTGAAAATAAAAGCTTATTAGACACTTATCGGATTGAAAGCCCAGAAGGCCGGGAATTTACTTGGTTTTCAACCGATGGAAGGTTAGCGTCAAGGTTAGACAGGATCTTTGTAGAACGTTCATTGAAAGGTTACATGTGTAAAACTAACATAAAACCAGTAACTTTCTCTGATCACAATATGTTTTCCATCACCTTAGACAATGCTGACTGGGTCAAACGAGGAGATGGATTTTGGAAACTTAATAGAACATTGCTACGAGATAGTTGCCATCGTAAATGTGTGGAAAGTTGTTGGAGGCATTGGGATGAAAGAAGAGGTTCGTATGAATGTATAACAGACTGGTGGGAAGATGCTAAATCAGACCTGAAATACATTTCAAGGCAATATTCCGTTAGGAAAGCACGTGAAATACGAAAGCGTAAAAAGGCGCTTCAGAGGTCGTTGTGTAAAATTAATAAGAAAATTAATGATGGGGAATATAATTATTACGAACTATTAGTTAAATTAAAAGGTAGACTAAATGAAATAGAGCAATATCAGTTTGATGGCGCCAAAATAAGGTCAAGAGCACAAATGCACACCGAGGGCGAAAAGCCTACACGTTACTTTTGTAACTTGGAAAAAGCAAGAGGTATAGAGAAATTAATGGCTCACTGAAGACTAATGATGGAGTATCAGTGTGCTCAAATGCAGAAATGATGGAAACAGTATCCGAATTTTACAAATCATTGTATAAATCTCAGGGAAGCGATGAAACTGCAACTAGAGATGTTTTAGCTAATATAACGAAAAGACTTCCAGATTCTTGTCGCGAAAGCTGTGACCAATCAATAACAATTGATGATTTGACAAAATCCCTCAAAGGTATGAAGTTAGAAAAGTCTCCTGGATGCGACGGACTTCCAGTTGAATTTTATCACACATTCTGGCACATATTTGGGCCAGTATTAGAAGAAATCGCAACTAGCATTTTTAAGCAAGGGCATCTCCCTCCATCGATGGCCCAAGCATATGTTCGGCTTATATACAAGAGGGGTGACAGAAATAAAATACAGAATTATAGACCAATCTCTCTACTCTGTGTAGATTGTAAGACTATTACTCGGGCACTAACATTAAAACTTGGCGCAGTCCTAGGCGAAGTCATTGATGATGATCAAACCTGCTCTGTGCCAGGAAGATCAATATTAAACAACACATTGCTTATACGGGACCTTATTCAATTAGTTGAAAAGGATTGTATCCCAGCAGCAATAATAGCACTTGATAACGGGAAGGCGTTTGACAGACTTGAATGGGATTTCTTGTTTAAGTCTTTAGACCATATTGGCTTTGGTTCATGATTTATTAAATGGGTAAATATTTTATATACTGATATAACAAGTTGCTATTTAGTAAACAATTAGGTATCCACACCTGTAGTGTTGGAACGAGGTGTCAGACAGTGTTGCTCACTGTCCCCGCTTCTATTCGTCATAGCTATGGAATCGTTGGGGGCCACATTGAGGCAACGCAATGACTTTCAAGGAATATGTATATGTGGCGTAGAAAGGCCACTAAAGGTTTCTCAATATGCAGATGATACGACTGTGTTTGCGGGTAAAAATACGGATTTTAGAATTTTAAATGGAGTATTAACAGATTTTCAAAAGGCATCAGGGCTTAAAGTCAATAAAGATAAATCTAAGGGATTATTTTTGGGCGATTGGATGGGCAGAACTGATAATGTGATGGATATTAACTGCTCAAATGATGTCATAAAAATTTTGGGTATTTACTTTAGTAGAGAACAAAATGTATTACTAAACTGGGAAGAAAGGCTAGCCTAACTGTCTTTGGCAGGACATTTGTCCTAAAAAATTTATGTTTTATCTGGACTGTGGTATACCGCTTCTGTAGTTCATATGCCCAAATCAGTAGAGTCAAAGATCAACACGTTACTTTTGTCCTTCTTATGGGAGGACAAAGCCCATTTAGTATCACAGTCAATCCTCACCAATGAAAAGCATGCCGGAGGCCTGGATTTGGTTAATGTTTCAGCAAAGGGTGCTTCTTTAAAATTGAAATTCTTGAATAAGTTACTTACTTCAAACTCATCTTGGTCAAGTGTTTTAAGGGCACTTCTCCAAAGGTACGTTGACCCATTTCCAGTAGAATGTTTATTTATGTGCAATAAACTGCCACCTAATCATCAACAGATTCCAAATGTATATAAAGAACAGCTCGAAGCCTTACAAATATTTACACGATCAATGCCACAACCCAATTGTTGGGAAGATGCCTTAGAGCAATGTCTTTGGGGCAATTAGTTGATTCGTAATAATGATGATGTATTATATTTGCCCACTATGGCCAAAAATGGTATTCAATATTTACGTGACTTGGTAAATCCGAAATCTGTAAATGGATTGCGATGCAAGATGTAGCAAGAATAACATCAATGAGACATATTGATGCTCAGCGCTTATTTGTTAGAATAAAGAATGCAATACCTGCTGTATGGTTCAAATTGCCGAAAGCGCATGGCAACATTGATATGTTGCAACCAACATTAGTATTTATGTCAGAACATATAAAATACAACATGGCATCTAGAGACTGGTATAGAATTCTAATGCAAAGTCGGAGACAGACTCCTATTGTGGTTAGGCATTGGAACAATTTAGGATGCACGTCAAAGAACTGGAAAAATGCCTGGAAAGCAACACATCTACCTTGTCTACCAGGAAATGCACGGGACCTGGCATGGCGATTACTCCATCGAAGGCTATGGGTCGGCCATCTTACTTATATGTGCAAAATAACAAGTACAGACCGGTGCTTATTATGTAATACAATAGACCATCTATTTACTCAGTGTCACATAACTACAGGCTTTTGGGTATATATCAATATGCTCCTTGCTAAATTTGGAACCAAATATGTGAATTTAGTGGCTGAAACAATTATGTTCAAAGATTGCTCAACTATCGGACGAATCATTAATAGCAAGGAGAAAGAATTGTTAATAACCGTGTTATCTGTAGGAGTGTGGGCCATCCGGAAGCATCGGTGTTCAGAGGCCAGAGATAAAACCGGCAACAACCATCAGAGAGCCATACAAGCTATATTTCGATCATTGTTGATAAGCTGCATTCATTGTGAATTTTACAGGCTAGTAGAACATGGGAGAGAAAGTAGATTTAAAGACGTATGGTGCAAAACTGGCCTAGTATCAATTGAATACGGATATCTAAAAATATCAGAAGCAGAACTGGTATAATCTAGCACACTCGCTGCTTGCTGTATATTGATAAATGCTATTTTAATTTAATTTAATTACCTTTATTTTAAAATTGTAATGCCTTAGGAGACTCTAATCTTGACGAATATCCTAACCTTGGGATCAGTATATTTAAATATCAAATGAGCATTATGTCAATATTCTAGAGGTGATCCGATTTTCAAGTTAACAGAGTGTGATATCTTACAATTAGCTTCCTGTTGTAAATGTTTACTGTAGGTGTATTTGTTCCAGGGTGATTTGCAAAAACTTACAATGAAGTAAATTTAGAAAGTGAACCCAAAGCGCCATCTAAGAAGTCATAGTTTGTATACTTTTGCTTTGTGTATTATATTATATAAAAGCTACTACGTCCGCCGGGCATTTAAGAATCGGCTAACTGGCGTCAATGAGTGACTTTTTGTTACTTATTGACAAGTCACCTCGCCACTTGTTGGCTAGCTGCACTCGCCATTTGGACCTACTACTATACGGTGTGCTACGTTAAACTACATATGAGCTAGTTAGCCTTCCGGTCATGAATCGGCTCAATGGCATCAATGATTAGCAGTAGCTTACTGATAATTATTGATGAGTCGCTTTACCACTTGTTGGTTAGCTATGCTCGCCATTTGGGCCTACTACTACACGGTGTGCAAATAGCAATGGCTTTGTTGAATTATGTTATGTTATCAGCTCTTTATTAATTATGTTTTCTATGTAGTTATGCCACGGTTGTGGTATATGATAATAGAGTATTTTAGCTTGCACTGTTTTGACATGTTAGGTTTGTATTGTTATTCTATTAATAAAGCCTGCTATTTCATCCGATTTTTTATGGGGGGTTGCAAGCCTTTTTAAAGGAGTTCCTCCGTGAAGTGTATCCGACTGCGTCAGCGTCGGATTTTCCAAAAAAGTAGTAGTAGTAGTAGTAGTAGTAGTAGTAGTAGTAGTAGTAGTAGTAGTAGTAGTAGTAGTAGTAGTAGTAGTAGCAGCAGCAGCAGCAGTAGTAGTAGTAGTAGGGTGATGATACAGTGCATCATCATCATCATCTTTACTATCATCACAACTTATATCTACACGTTTATGAAAAACTTTCAAGATTTAAATCACCTTTCCAGAGTATCCATCCATCATCTGACCTCGTATGATGTCATACTCAGCGCGTGTATGATGACGTCACAATCATTACGTCGCAGATGGTTCCTTATAGACCGTCATCAAATCTCAAAGAGCCCGACACATGTATGACTTGTATGTCTTTGTAATTCTTTGCTATTTAATAAGCATGCTGTTAAATATTTTGAAACTAATTTGACTGGGCGCTGTTGCTGCCTTAGGAAATATTCTTCAACAGCTTACCAATGTAGTTTTTTGGAAATTGATAGTCCGAGATCAATCGATCCCAACACGAGCGATGTGTGGGGGAGCTTAGCTAGAGATGGGCGGGGCATAGCTAAAACCGGAAAGCCCATTATTTATTAACATATGTAACCGGCATTGTATGTATGTTTCATGTACATGTATAGGTCTATATGTTCGTGCACTTCTGAAAATGTTACCGAAAAAAATTGGAATTGCGTACAGTTTTTATATAATCACCACTACGTGGGTTGAACGTTACCTTTGGCTCACAAATATGTCTGCTGATTTTGGGGGCAGAGCTAAGGCCGTGACAAAGGCATATGAGGCGTATGTGTACATTGACTATGACGGCAGAGATACAATAATAATATTTACTTGTTTATTTATTTTCAGTATTACCTTCACTGTCGTCATCATCATCACTATCATCACCAACATCCCCATCGTTTAGGATGATGAAGGTGGTGCTGCCGGCGAGGGTGATGACAATGGGCTCGTTAACAAAGGTGTTGGTAAACAGTGTATATGGGAGTATTGGCAATTGCTGATAGTTTGCGGAGCGGGTGAGTGAATGTGACGACGGATGGATAACTTGGGTGCTAATGACTGGTGAGAGGATGGGTGAATTAGTCTAGTTGTTTGATTTTTTTTTGGAAGCTAACAAGTATTTGGAGAGTTTGATAAGGAGCGGTTTAATGCATATTGCAAACACTCCTTTAGTTTTCTCGTGGTATAAGAGCTTCTCTGTGCAGTATGATTTTAAAATATTTCTCAAAAACTCTATCCTCTATGATCTGTGTACAGAAAATTAGGCGTGGCGATAGGTTCATGGTTGCTTTCCACTCATCGGTATATTTCTGTGGGAGGACTATTTTTGTTTGTGTGATGGCGTGTGTTGTATTTATTTTCTCCAGGTAGAATAAGTCTGCCTGGCCAGTTGTTTCTAGAATGGATTTAATAGTTTTAACCCATTTGATTTCAACATTTCGTTCCCTTGAGAATTCTAATGCTAGGTAGTACGGTATTGATGAAAGTTTCCCATACCCCGCGTTTACTAACCCCGCCCAGAGCTTAAACATATTACGAGTGGCAGCCCATACCCCCCCCCCCCCCACACTTACCCCCCCCCCCCCACACACACACACCACCACCACTACTACGAAAAATGCGGATTTTTTAACAGGCATCTGGGTTTCCGAACATCATATCAAATATCCGGATTTTTTGTCATCCACATATCAAAAAAATATTTTTAGCCAAATGTTGAATAGACCCGGTTAATCATATTAGCAGCACAGTGGTGAATGATGAATGGCACTCGATGCTACTCCATAATGTCTATAACATTCTAAATGATTGGTTTTCTATTGGTCATTCGTATTCAATGTAACCTAATATAAACATAATATAGCATGTTAACATAACCTAATTACGTATAAAAAGATTTCGTTCTTTAATTCTTGTACATATGATGTGTGTGTGTGTGTGTGTGTTCGGCGTGTAACGGGTGAGTCTCATGCCGTGAGATCATTCATCACAATTCCGTAACATCACATGAGTACCTACATCTAAGCCTATTGCAACCATCGGCTAGTCTAAACAGTCAGACATCATCGCGAGTGATCTTAAATCGTCGCAATGAAGATACAAAACAAACATGTTTATTGTTGTTTTATTTCCGTACACGGAAGGTATTACAAGCGACGTAACACCACCCCCCCCCCCACCCCCGTACTTAGACACGTCTTTCAAGTTAACGAGCACAAGTTAACGATCGCCTTGTCCAGTCAGTTCGCGTTATATAATAGGCTTATTGTGATAGTCACCCACGCTCAACCACGCCCACACGCTGTCACCGATGCCAGCACCGCTTTGCAACAGGCCAAAATGAGCATTACGGGGATGCATCGTACCGGTATCCAATGCAAACGATACCGTTCTTGAGCGCATGTCAATAGAATTTTAAAATGAGGCTAACTGATTTGAAAGTTGTTGCTGGCAGCAACCGTATTCACCAAATAGTTTAAAAGTAATCGCAGATTATTTACCTGGTTACCAAAGGTAAGCCGAAAAGAAGTGTAACTGTACCCTTACAGGGAGAAGTTGAAAATAAAAATGCCTTTCTCCAAAATGAACACCCTCCCCCATACCATTCCCACTTTTTTCTCTCGATCGACCAGAACCTTGATAAAGTGCGTGCGTGCGTGCGTGCGTGCGTGCGTGCGTGCGTGCGTGCGTGCGTGCGTGCGTGCGTGCGTGCGTGCGTGCGTGCGTGCGTGCGTGCGTGCGTGCGTGCGTGCGTGCGTGCGTGCGTGCGTGCGTGCGTGCGTGCGTGCGTTTATGTGGGTGGGTAGGAGGGAGGGAGGACTGGAGGGAGGTGCGTGCGAGCGAGCGAGAGGGTGGGTGGGTTGTTTTGATGGGGTGTGTGGGGGTGGGGTGGGTTGGAGCTGAGAGAATGAGTGAGTGAGTCAGAGTAAGTGAGTCGGAGTGAGTGAGTCGGAGTGAGTGAGTGAGTGAGTCGGAGTGAGTGAGCGAGCGAGCGAGCGAGTGATTGAGCGGGCGGGCGGGCGGGCGCGCGGGCGGGCGGGCGCGCGGGCGAGCTAGCACGTGCAGATTGTGGTTGAGAAGAAGAAAGGTTACCTTATTGATAGTTGTCGGTGTTGCTTCCCGCGGCTTTCTGATAACGTATTGTTACCGCAATAGGGCGATTCGTATACACATAATAAAATCAATCGTGAGAATTCAATCAGTCGTTATTTATCTTTCCTCGCAAACAGATTTGACAACAATGACTGTTGCTAGTCTCTACAGCAATGTGAATCAATGCGAATTAAATGAACAGTTATGAGGACGGGTGTCCGTCGATAACAAGCCTATACACTCCCGAAGCCGTGTCTCGTACTGTGTGAATGGAACTTGTGACAGCTTTTATTTATATAAAGTCTCCTAGCGCGCGATTCTAGGTCCTCGAATATAAACACGGCTGTCTGCTAGAGCTTCAGCGTGGAAATACAAGAAACCATTGCTCCGAATTAGAGTCCTCTCAGATACACATCTTACATTTCACATAAATCAGTGAACATATTTAGGCTTACTTCTAGCATAGCCTACAGACCAGCGATGTCAAAATCATACTGATTAATTTGAAAACAAGTTGGTTGGAAATCGTGACTGCCTTTGCTGTCACTCTATTTTTAGATAAGGTATTTAGTATTTAGTGCCTTTAAAAGCAGGTTTCTGTGTTGCGCGAATACTTTATTAAATGGATTAGCTTATATCATTGCTTACACTTAAAGACATATTAAAAGACTTCTGATTACTCAAAACTGAGCACACAATTTCTTTCTCGGCAAATTATCGTAATGAACTTTACCTACATTGACTAACTGACTGGTCGAATAAAGCATCTCTAATTTAATCGGAATTGTGAACTTAAGAAAAGACAAGAAAATTTTAACTGTCAACGCGCCAAAAGAAAGTACTTCACAAGCCTATAATTTATCAGGGTTGATAGTGGAAACGTGTAGAGGACAGTGGGAATAGTTTATAGGACCGAGATGGCCACCATACTGATAGAGTGAATGCAAACCATATGGGATTGTCGAGTAAAATATAAGCCTACTTCTTTACCTATAAATGCGCTCACGTCATTAAGTTGTTTGCGTAAAAACAACTCCGCTCTATTATTAGCCACATAAAGATGTAAATTATGATAGCGATAGTCACGCTTGACTGACCAAGCGTGGTTACGGTGTCGCTCACCTGACAGGGATAGCTTCACATTATAAATCGTTCATTTTCACACCAATATTATCAATCTAAAATTAGAGGTGTGGCTTCATGCCAAGAATACACTTCTAACGTAATAACAGGCCATCTTGTCACGTCACCGCAACGACTAGACTGTTACCCAGAGTCCATTTCGAAGACCAGGCAGGACGGGACACAGTCTATCTTCGTAGTGGGGCTGTAAGCGAGCGACTGGGGGCACTGGGGATCGTGTTGCGGTTGGTATCATCTTAAACATGACGACATACGTCTTATGCCCGTGTCTCCCACATAATACAATTAAGATACATGGGGTAACAAGAGGCGGATGTACAATATAGCATTAACATTAATAAATAATAATATAATCATAAATTTGAAGAGTGAGTGAGTGGGCGGGTGGGTGGGTGGGTGGGTGGGTGGGTGGGTGAGTGAGTGAGTGAGAGAAGACAAGGGAAGACGGGTAGGTGTGGAAGGAACTCTGAGTGCTGTGTACTCACATGCTTGCACAGTTTCAACACAGTACAGTGCATAAACAAGTCAACATAATACCAAAACAAAAAACACGGTCATGTCAGTTAGTTGTTTTGAATATTTGACCACAATTGGGCCGGACGCCATTACTGCCTTGGGCCCTCCAATTCAACTGTGTCCAAGACATTCTAATGTACTTTTTAACTTGCCCTGGAAACATGTCAAGTCATTCACGAGCTGCGCTGCTCTGAATGTACTCATATGTGTATACTATTGGTTCACTGGTTTATATTTGTTTTATTTATCTCGCCAGTTATATAAATACGTGTTCTAATATACTTTGCTTAGAAGTTCCATAAGTAAGAGGGATGTTGTTAAAAACGGCCAGTATCGACACTATTTTGGCAACAGATTTTAATCTCTTGAGATTCCTTTCTATATTTAGTGTCACCATACAAGCTGTATATTAACGTGAGTGGTGGTGGTGGTGGTGGGGGGGGGGGGGGGTTATCATTAGTCACAGGTGCGCTATGGAAAGCAAGTCTTTGCTCCCTAAAATAGGACAGTAGAAGACATAATGCTGGACGATTTCATCAGGATATCAACAAGAACAACTTGTGGAATCCGTCAGATGATTGTCAAACAGACATCAGGCGCACGAATGATGCCACAACATCAACGTGCTAAATGTTTTGCGGTCAGACCTCAAAGAACGTTATCTAGGATCACTGAAGACGAGAATGAACCTACAGGAGCTTAGGACACTCGCAGTGGACAAGACACAGTGGAGAAGGCACGGCTGAAGAAAACCTGATTGCAGCTGAAACAAGTTTTCACTTCTTCAGCTGCAGAGCACTGCCACTCATCATCATCGTCATCGTCGTCGTAGCCGCCGCCGCCGCCGCCGCCGCCGCCGCCGCCGCCGCCGCCGCCGCCACCACCACCACCATCATCATTCAAATGCTATAAATGTCACAGATTATGCCCACTGTCTGGTTCATTCATATGTCTCGCTTGAATAACGGAATCCATCACACCTCTGACAGCACATATGATTAAGTACTCACGACAATGAGTCTATGCAAGCATATTTCTATCAGTGCGCATTTGTTTCTAATTACAGTTTTATTCCTCTGGGAGTCATTGTTATAACTCTAATAAATGAGAGATGCATTTGTTACTTAATCATATGTGTGTTACATTGATTTGTACAACCTGTAACAATTGTCATTGCGTATTTTCATTGAGTGGGAAATGCAGCCTAATTTTGATTGTGCGTGATCAGTACCATACTAGATTCACCTTTCCAGAACATCCATCGAAGATTTGACGTCATATGACGTCATAATCAGCTAAGCCGCGTGTAGGATGGCGTCATAATCATTACGTTATAAATGATTCTATTTGGCTGTCTTTAACTCTTAGTAGTCCGACACGTTGTAAGAATTGTATGTCTCTACTATTTAATAAACATGCTGTTGAATATTTTGAAATTAATGATGTCACATGATTTGCACATAGGTATGATATATCACGATCGGAATTACAGATAGTCTTACATGTGGTGATTTCTTCTAATCCACCACTGACAAGAATTTCTTTGTCACAGAAGTTTCTAGTTGCTACCAATTCTTCTGAGAGGGAACATTTGAGATTTGCTATGTTTTCTGCTAGGGAAATGACACTTTTCTAATTATTTAGAATGATTATGTCCTTGTTGGATATCAGTCCTCGAATTGTCTTTATACCACGGTGTCGATTTTCCCGTGTCCTTTCTTTGATAGTGTTTTCCTCACAGCGGCCAAAGATAATATCAATTCTACTGGAATTCTGCCCTTGTGACATGACACAGTTTACAAAGACATCATCAAGGTCTCAAAACGTAATTGCATTAGCTGGTTTGCCAATAGCTTATACCAATTCCATTCCATCATTAATTGTACAAGTTTTCATGTCAACATTCGCTGTTAAATCTGTAGGGGTGACATCTTTGTTTTCATGTCAACATTCGTTGTTAAATCTGTCTGGGTGACATCTTTTGCAGGGATATCCATCAGCTGTGACTTGTTGGTTTTTCTTAGCATACCATCTGCAGTTGTGAGTGATGGAGGTAGAGCACACAATTCCTGATGAAGCATATTCCCTATATCCACCTATCCCCAGCATTCATTGTCATCATACAACAGAACAAGCTTCTGTCAGCTTTGATATTTGCCTTCTGATTATGCTTTCGAATTTCTGTTTTATGCAATGAAGCCCTCGTTTTGGAATTTTTCTTCCTTAAGGAATCATAAAACCCTTTTCTAGGATCAACGAGACGCGTCACTAGTGATTTTACTATTTCATTTCAGTTTTCTTGAGCACTGCAGATGTCTGCCTTGGTATCAACAGTAGCTACATCACCAGTGGCAATTTGGATGTGGTCACTCTGTTGGCTATGTATGTGGAATCGTTGCAATTGTTCAAGAATTTGTTGGACATCAGACTGGTCTCGTTTCATTCTAGTTGCACCACATTCTTTGTGGCTAAATACAATTTCTTCATCTTCTTGATGGAGTCCAAATAGTGTGTAACTATTCACTATGCAACAGTGATGCATTGCTATTTAAGGGGGGCAACAAATACAATGGACTCACCAAGTACACGCTGTGATTTCTCTTTAAAGCCATTACTACAGTAAGTACCCGGATCAATTTGGACTTCTGATAGGAGTTTACAATATCGTTGCGAGACTGAATTGAGAGAATATATTCCTTCCCGTGCAAGACCCTTCTTTAGTTCATCGACTGCAATTAAAAACACATATTAGATAACTCAGAACGAATGTCTGATAACATCTTAAATGATATTTTCTTTCATCTGCAACAAGATCGTTCAGCCCAGCAAATCTGTATCGCCTTGAAGAGTCCATCAGAGCGAGACGTAAAATATTTTATGATGTTTCGAGTTTCTGAACATGATGTAGTTTATCACTTTTTCAAGACTGGCAAAACATACAATTTTTACAATCAACACAATTAACAGCTGAACGCGATAATCATGCCTCATACAGATTATTGTGTTCTTGTTAACCTCATGATTAATCGTCTCAGGTGATCTGGATTTGTGAACTTCGAGTAACAATCTTTGTTCCAGTGGATTAGGTGGATGTTATCATTGAGGTTAATAGCACAAAATCTATCTAAAATGTCAATATTCTCTAAGCCATTGTACTTTGACCTATAGTTTAATGCCTCTGTTACACGTTTTACGCCGATTTCAGTCCCATTTCTTAAAGAATCCTTCTTGATAACTGTCTGGCACAATACACATTTTGAGTAATCAACCTCAACTTCTCAAAATCCTCTTTCTGGTAGTGTGACTACTGGCTCCATCATAACATTCTAAATATGCAAAATAAAAAATTAACATGTAATGTAAGTTTCAACAAAAACAATTGTTTACGGTTATCTGAAGGAAAGACGTTAAACGACACAGTTGAACCCGTGTTTCTCATCTACATTATATTTGTTTATTTGGGGGTTGAAAGTATTTTAGGCAGAGAATGTTCGTTAGCTAAAGCCACCTGAATTCACAAGCATGTTTATACAACTACGTGTCAAATAGATATCATAGCACACGACAATGCAATAAGTTAGACATCAATTTATTTTAATTAACACTTTATAAAATTACCCCGGCCCATGTATTATAAAAGGAATAAAATAATAATAATAAACCTTTAAATTTTCGATTTGCGGATGCTGTCGGAAATTTTCTGATCAAGTCCAAAGGTTTGGAATTCCTTGCTTACTGGATCAGTGACCCGTATGTTAAAATTTGAGATATATCAGATAAATAGTTTCCGAAACCTGGAAATTATCACATTAATTGTCAAGCTGATCGAGAAACAATATGTTCTCATGAACAATGTCCATTTGCTGACCATGAGAATATTAGAAAAATTTCCCATTTGAATATTATTCTCTTGGATGGAAAATGGACATTTCACAAGATCACTTTTAGAAGCTTTTTTTGGCTGGCTTGGCCACTAAAATGTTAAATTGAACGGATAGCGCGATAGAGCTTTAAATGTACTCTAATATGGGTCCTTGGTATCATAAAGTGGGTGTAGACACTAGACTTTTTCTTTGATGGTGTTTAAGTGCTGAGTTATTAAGGAAACTAGATTTCGCATGGCGGCAATTTTGAAATCCAAGATGGCCACCAATATAGGAAACTTCCAGCCTGGGGACATAACTAGAGAAACTCTATGATGACCCGAAAAATTATATTTGCCAGTCTCCAGCATCTACCCAAAGTGGTTATGGTGAGTCGTATTTGAGCTGTTTTCGGATTCTACCTCCTGACTAGTAGTACATAAAGGCTGAATTGATTAGGTGCGTGGTCAGGTTTTTAGATAATGCCACTTGCATATTTGCATCATCCATTGCCCATGACATCATATCCGTATGTACCTCCATTTTCAGGGCTTTGAGTGCCTTCTGAAATTCTGCTGTGTCAATTGGTGTTAGTAATGGCCTGCAATCACCTGAAAAGGGGTGTATTGGCTGATAATCATAGTCAGTAAACTGTTCCTTGAAGCATTCAAACACTATATTCGCTTTTCCGTGGTCAGTCCCAAGAAAATGTCCTCGAGAGACTGTGAGTCGTCAGCAATTCTCAGGGCTCGGGCTGTCAGAAATTTGAATGCCAGTATCACTGATGAGCTTGGGTAGGTTGTAGGTGGCTCTACTATCTTGCATGGTTCGTATTACCTTTGTACACTATGTAGAAGTGGTTCATTTGAAGACGTGTAATGACTGGTTTGTTATCAGAATTGAGGTCTGCATTGCCATAGGAACGAATTTTGCCTCCGTTTTGCATAGTATGAAGTCTTTTTGTTTGAAAACGGCTGTTGTAGCCTTAGAGCCTGTTGGGGCTTCGCGGTCTGCATGACCCATGTTGTGATGTGACGGCATTGGGTGTTTGAGCGCCTTATTTGTGGCAATATAGGCCATGAGCGGTTGCGAATAGCTGCAAAACAAGCCGTAGTCCAGTGGCATAAGGCCAAGCCTAAGTGATTTCGTTACAGGAGTGACTAAAGCAACACACTTTGTATATACCTTGTGTAGGCCCTAGAGAAACATTCTACAGGGGGAGGGGTGGGTTGGGTGGGTGGCGGTATACGACTTGGGCTCTCTAGGTCAAGGCCAGGTCGGGGTCAAAGGTCGTGTGACTTTAATTACAGATACACATGGCATGCTTAGTTAATTATACAAGTGGCATGCTGTATATCAACATGATTCTAAGAAATGTGGCAGAAATCTTAGCCTTTTTGTTTTTCTGCTGTTCCATAACATATATTTGGGGATAATGTCAAATTAATTGTTTTATGAATATATGTATATGGCCATGCACATAATAACATAGAGCTGCCATAATCATAGTTCTTACTGGTATACAGTATAAAACATTTGGAGAAAAAGTAGAATTAGGAATCTTATATATCAAGAATAACAAATTTAAATCATAGTGTCTATGGATGGACAACTTAGATTAATTCATCACATGACTGCCATATTCTATCTTCTACTCGTATGTTATGTAAAATGAGACATATGTTGGAATATAATCAGAATGTAATATGACACAATAATAGTTAATGTATTATTAACAGTACACAATTGAGGCATGCCTCCGTCAATGATTGGCTGACACATGTGATTTCTTTGGCCAAATGACTTTAGTATAATTATATTCATCTAAAATCTAATGCAGCCGTAATATATATTGACCGCAGCAGCCTTTAGGTCGCCCGAATATTACGCCGACACAACGACGACACAACACAATTTTGCATATTATCGATGAGTCACTGTAGTGTGTGCTAAAAATTAACAGCCACAAAAGTGACTGATCGCGTCCGATCGCCAGTTGTCGCTTGTTTGAATGCATGCATCATTGAAATTATTTGATTGCTCTCAAATCACTGGTGGCTGACATCCAATTAACCAATGACGGGGTATGTTCAGGTCATGTGGTTTTTTGGAGCCATAAATTCAAATTAACTATACCAAAGAACACGTGACTAAGTCATCTTATCTAGTCGGTTTAGTGTGCGGTCAATAACATCGTTATAGCGACACGACGTAATGGTAGTTAGCGATAGATGGTATGTGGTGTCATCATAGGCCAATGGTCTATCTAATGTGAGGTGCATTTATGCATAAAGTTCGTAAGCTGAAATAAACTGTCAGTTTAATATCTATGTTACATAAAATCAAGGTAACAAACTATTTAAACCGTTGTTACTGTAGTATCAACAGGTAGTGATACGATTACGATACACCTCAATAAGAATCAATGACCAAATACTAACCTATGATGAAGATATACAATGATTGGAATTGTTATCACAAGATTCCATTAACCATTTAATAATAGGATAAGAATCTCACTTGTATTTGCAGAGGTCACCATAGTCAAGTCATGTAGTCCTGCATACAAATCGTCTTGATCGCATCAGCAATGCAGTGCATCCACATTTGATGAGTTGCCTGTAGCTTTTAGAATGTTCAGGTAGTGTTGTTCGAAGTGGTTCACATGTGTTGTATTTTGTATGTAACTGTGTCCTTCTGAACTAGGGGCATTCAGTTCAGGTCTCAGGCTGGGTAACCAGACACTAGCTTAATATATACTGCAGTTTGTTTACCCAATTAAGTCTTTGCATCATTTGTGCTTTACGAGGAAAGAGATCGTTTCTCATTATATTAACATTCTCTTCGAGAGTGGAACTATCATAGAGGATGCACGTCATTTGTTCAATATCTTTGAATGGATTTGATTATGCGATACTACACGGAGATAAAACACTCCATGCATCACAAGCAGACTTCTTTGCCCTTCCATTTGTACGGCGATGTGGTATCAGATCCTGTGAAATCATGGTACAAAGGAACTGCGCTTAACTTTTGCTCACCAAGTTACCTCAGAATCTAAAATGGCATCCTTTTCCCAAGGCTACCCAAAACTGTACATCAGGGTGGTGTTCTGTTAACTCAAAGAATATGCTAATAAGGATCACCAGGCGATCTGTATCCACCATACTAACCATAATTGTCTGTGCAACCTTTTAACAGCATCTGCGACATGAAGACTCATTATCGAGTCAGCTTCATCATGGCCAGATTTTAACATTGTCTCTCTGTGGGTCTCTGTATTCTTTGGACACAACTGATTCTCCAGTTGTAATGTCTTTATTATTTTGGGTAATTGCAGGCTGGCACATCAGCTGTTAGCAAAGTAAATAATTCCTTATTTCTGGAATCCCTCTGGAATTCAGAGAAATTTGCAGGCAACTTTGTCCTTGATGAAAGTATTTTCCTCACACCATCGCCCTTTACTCATGTCTATCTTCTTGGATATTATCATATTTATATGTGTTCCATACTACATCTATCCCATTGCTGGTGTCACGGCTGTGTTTTGTCCAAGAGATAAAGTTCCCAGCGCTGTAGTCACCAAATGTTACTGCATCACCTATAGGGAGGATGCGTACTACAGCTAGCCTATCAAAGAATTTAACACCAAAGTGGTGATGAGATTATGATTGGATGGGTCTAATAAAAGGTCTAATAATGGGCCTTTCCGTTTTAGCTATGCCCCGCCCATCACTAGCTAAGCCCCACCCACACCTCGTTGTGTTGGGATTGATCGATCCCCAAATGTCTTAGCTATCAATTTCTTGAAAACTATACAGGGAAGCTGTTGAATATTTTGTAACTAATTTGACTGGGTCCTGTTGCTGCCTATGTATTATACTACCCAAATGCTACTACGCCCGCTGATCTTTAGAGAATCAGCCCACTGGCGTCAATGATTGACTTATTTGTCATAGATTGACGAGGCACTTTTCATTTGTTGGATAGTTGCACTCGCCACACGGGTCTACTACTACACCTGGGTTGAATAGTAATGCCTTTGTTAAGTTTTGTTTTGCTATCGGAGCTTTATCAGCCTATTATTTTGTATCTATACTTTTTAAGCCATATGTATTTATAGATTGTATTAATGCTCATTATTTATCATTGTTTTGGTGTAATATTAATCAAGATTGCTAGTTCACCAGGTTTTTTTCTGGGGGTTTGCAAGCCTTTTTAAAGGAGTTCCTCCGTGAAGTTTGTCCGACTGCGTCAGCGTCGGTTTTTCAACAAAAAAAAAGTAGTAGTAGTAATAGCAGCAGCAGCAGCAACAGCAGCAGCAGCAGCAGCAGCAGCAGCAGCAGCAGCAGCAGCAGCAGCAGCAGCAGCAGCAGCAGCAGCAGCAGTAGTAGTAGTAGTAGTAGTAGTAGTAGTAGTAGTAGTATTAGTAGTAAGTAGTAGTAGTAGTAGTAGTAGTAGTAGTAGTAGTAGTAGTAGTAGTAGTAGTGGTAGTGGTAGTGGTAGTGGTAGTTGTAGTAGTAGTAGTAGTAGTAGTAGTAGTAGTAGTAGTAGTAGTAGTAGTAGTAGTAGTAATAGCAGCAGCAGCAGCAACAGCAGCAGCAGCAGCAGCAGTAGCAGTAGTAGTAGTAGTAGTAGTAGTAGTAGTAGTAGTAGTAGTAGTAGTAGTAGTAGTAGTAGTCGCTGTCGGTGTCAGCTGTTAAACCTTTGGCTTTTTTGAAAATACTAAAAATTTATACAGTCTTATGAGAACAGGCACATTGCATAGGGTAATAAATCTTTTGTTTTGCCTGGGTTGATACTTGCGATAAAGTACCGCGGAATCTATTTTGATCGCTCATCGTCGTATTTTCTGCAGGTGTAAAGAAAATGATTTTCGTCGTCTATTTCATTGCATATCCTAAACAATCGGCCATTTCTTTCAATATTTCCCCATCTGCCCGTTACAATTTTTATTGGAAGGTGCGTATGTGCACAACACATCCCACATTTTATTATTGGGACATTATCTTACGCTTAGACATATTGGTTCTCATCTTCATTCATGCTCGCCGTGAATGCACTTTTAGATCTTTACATTAACGCCATGCACCACCCAAAACCACCCAAATTATGGACGTTGTGTTCTAGTACACATCAGAGACGTTAAAAGCTATAGCACTTCTGGATCTTCGTGAAGACACAGAAAGTTCTCCACCATGCCACTGGATCAAGCACATGGGCAAGGTAACACCGATGTAAAGGTTTTTCGAGGAACAGTTGGGCAGCAAATCCTATAGATGGATGTCGAGGCTACTAAGATTTTGAAGGGCTCTACCGTACAGATTACTACCCAGGTTCTCAGGATCATGAACAAGAATACCAAAACACCTTTAAGATGCAAGTGAATGCTGAAACAATTTCAACGAATAGCAACCCTTTATTGAACATGTTGAAGATGAGCCAACAACTAATGTCCTTACACATGTGTGTGTGTAGATAAAGATGTGTCAATCATGATTTACATCATGGAATCATCAAGACAAGATCAATACACATCATATGTAAAGATGTTCTCCTGGAAAGAAGTGTGTCAATCCATCAGTCAATGAAGAGAAATCGATTCCTTATATTCAAGTGACCCAATGCAAAACACAAATCTCAGACTATGCTAAAGATGGAAGACGTCAGTAAAGATTGTAATCTCTTCAATCAACTGTTCATCTCTAATCAGGTTCACGATGTTGACCTGGAAAATTTAATTTTATACGCGAATCATTATTCACCCCGATCTTTAAGCCAGCATAATAAACTGGGTGATGTGTACAATGACATCATAATGAATAACGTCATGAATGACGCTGATAAGTACGTCACGAACGCATATTTGAAGGCGGTCTATGCGTTGTTGTACAAATTGTTTGCTTTTACTATTTAATAAATATTATGTTGAATATTTTGAAACTAATTTGACTGGGCGCTGTTGCTGCCATAATATGCATACAAATATGCGTTCGTGACGTACTTATCAGCGTCATTCATGACGTTATTCATTATGATGTCATTGTACACATCACCGAGTTTATTATGACGACATATGATGGGTGGGTACTCTGGAAAGGTGAATTGTGATTTACGGCATGGTAGCCAAAGCGTTCCATGCTGGCTTAAAGATCGGGGTGAATAATGATTCGCGTATAAAATTAAATTTTCCAGGTCAACATCGTGAACCTGATTAGAGATGAACAGTTGATTGAAGAGATTACAATCTTTACTGACGTCTTCCATCTTTAGCATAGTCTGAGATTTGTGTTTTGCATTGGGTCACTTGAATATAAGGAATCGATTTCTCTTCATTGACTGATGGATTGACACACTTCTTTCCAGGAGAACATCTTTACATATGATGTGTATTGATCTTGTCTTGATGATTCCGTGATGTAAATCATGATTGACACATCTTTATCTACACACACACATGTGTAAGGACATTAGTTGTTGGCTCATCATCAACATGTTCAATAAAGGGCTGCTATTCGTTGAAATTGTTTCAGCATTCACTTGCATCTTAAAGGTGTTTTGGTATTCTTGTTCATGATCCTGAGAACCTGGGTAGTAATCTGTACGGTAGAGCCCTTCAAAATCTTAGTAGCCTCGACATCCATCTATAGGATTTGCTGCCCAACTGTTCCTCGAAAAACCTTTACCTCGGTGTTACCTTGCCCATGTGCTTGATCCAGTGGCATGGTGGAGAATTTTCTGTGTCTTCACGAAGATCCAGAAGTGCTATAGCTTTTAACGTCTCTGATGTGTACTAGAACACAACGTCCATAATTTGGGTGGTTTTGGGTGGTGCATGGCGTTAATGTAAAGATCTAAAAGTGCATTCACGGCGAGCATGAATGAAGATGAGAACCAATATGTCTAAGCGTAAGATAATGTCCCAATAATAAAATGTGGGATGTGTTGTGCACATACGCACCTTCCAATAAAAATTGTAACGGGCAGATGGGGAAATATTGAAAGAAATGGCCGATTGTTTAGGATATGCAATGAAATAGACGACGAAAATCATTTTCTTTACACCTGCAGAAAATACGACGATGAGCGATCAAAATAGATTCCGCGGTACTTTATCGCAAGTATCAACCCAGGCAAAACAAAAGATTTATTACCCTATGCAATGTACCTGTTCTCATAAGACTGTATAAATTTTTAGTATTTTCAAAAAAGCCAAAGGTTTAACAGCTGACACCGACAGCGACTACTACTACTACTACTACTACTACTACTACTACTACTACTACTACTACTGCTACTGCTGCTGCTGCTGCTGCTGTTGCTGCTGCTGCTGCTATTACTACTACTACTACTACTACTACTACTACTACTACCACTACCACTACTACTACTACTACTACTACTACTACTACTACTACTACTACTACTACTACTACTTACTACTAATACTACTACTACTATTACTACTACTACTACTACTACTACTACTACTGCTGCTGCTGCTGCTGCTGCTGCTGCTGCTGTTGCTGTTGCTGCTACTGCTGCTATTACTACTACTACTTTTTTTCTTTTTTTTTGAAAAACCGACGCTGACGCAGTCGGACAAACTTCACGGAGGAACTCCTTTAAAAAGGCTTGCAAACCCCCAGAAAAAAATCTGGTGAACTAGCAATCTTGATTAATATTACACCAAAACAATGATAAATAATGAGCATTAATACAATCTATAAATACATATGGCTTAAAAAGTATAGATACAAAACAATAGGCTGATAAAGCTCCGATAGCAAAACAAAACTTAACAAAGGCATTACTATTCAACCCAGGTGTAGTAGTAGACCCGTGTGGCGAGTGCAACTATCCAACAAATGAAAAGTGCCTCGTCAATCTATGACAAATAAGTCAATCATTGACGCCAGTGGGCTGATTCTCTAAAGATCAGCGGGCGTAGTAGCATTTGGGTAGTATAATACATATAGTCGGCAGAAAAATTTCAGAAAAATTAATGGTGCTCTTGTTTACATTTTCAATTTACTTTATTGTAAGGTTTTGTAAATTACCATTCAATCCATGTGTGGTAGTAGGCCCGTGTGGCGAGTGCAACTATTCAACAAATGAAAAGTGACTCGTCAATGAATGACAAATAAGTCAATCATTGACGCCAGTGGGCTGAGTCTTTAAAGATCAGCGCACGTAGTAGCATTTGGGTAGCGTAACATATATAGTCAGCAAGAAAATTACAGAAAAATAGATGGAACTAGATGGCGCTCTTGTTTCCATTTTTGATTTACTTTGTTGTAAGGTTTTGTAAATTACCCGGGAACAAATAACCCTATAAAACTCTGTGCAAATTCCTAAAATTACCTGGGACAATTTTATAATTCAATGGCAACTTACTTTATCGATTGATTATTAAATTACCCCAGTCTGTTTATTTGTTAACATGAATTATTAAACATAACAATATCAAAGTGCAGACTAAAATGAATTACATGACACAGATTAATTAAAAGACACAGATAAATCAGCTGTAGTAATTAAATGATTTAAGCTAGTGCAGGCTCATTTATTTTTACAGCTCCCAACTCTATTGAAACTATGTTTGTTTTGCACCATATGTCCTTGAATACTTTTTCTTTACCATGCTGCTTTAATCTAAAATATTCGCAAGGAATATGATTCAGCAGCAATGAACGAAATATTGCCTTTATTGCTCTATTGTGATTGCCCATAGATGGATTTTTCGTCTGTGCACACCGATGTTTCCAAATGGCCCAAACACCTATGGTTAGTATTGCTATTAAAATAGTCCTTTCAGACTTTATATGATATTTACACCACGTGATCCAAATTCTCTAAATAAGACTACATGCGTGTCTAGAACAATGGGCTTCGCTCCAAATTTTGCCAAGATTTGGCTGATATAGCCCCAAAATTGTGACGATATTGGACATTCCGCAAATAAATGCTCGATTGTTTCCTCGTCTGTTTGACATAAGTAACACCTATCAGAAGTCGTAATATTGCACTTGTATGTCAAGTGTTCCACCCATAGCCGTCGATGTAGTAATCGCCACAATAAATCACGAGCCATATTTGGTATGTATGGAGAATGTAAGATTTTCCATACATTTTTCCAACTGGATGGTTTATAGCTTGAGTCATCCCATCTCCTAATTGCTATGGGAGGTGTTACTTGTTTTCGTCTCATAATATGGTACCATTCCTTGGATCTCATCTTGTATTTTAACATCTCATCATCAAGAACTAATGCGGGTTGTGGAGTCAAACTATTATTATTTACATTTGGCAGACGAAACCATTCAATTGGTACATCATGTTTTATTTTATTTAGCAACCGCTGGACATCTATATGCCTCATATGTGTTTTTCTAGCTACTTCTTGCATTGAAATCCATCTACGTGTTTGAGGGTGTATCATATCAGATAAATGTTGAATGCCATATTTTGCAAAGGACGGTAGATAAAGTACTGCATTGTTATAACATATATTACTATTGCCCCACAATTGCTGTTCTAGTACTTCCTTCCAGCACGTAGGTGGAGGCATGTATCTGTCAAATATTTATAACTCCTTAACTTGATCTTTAAACACATCTGGTATCATTTGGCTATTCGGAGGTGGCTTCTTTGAGGTAAAAACATGCTCCGCCAGAAATGGTTCTACAATTCTCTCCATGAGAGCTCGTGAAACACATGCCCACGTCTCATCTGATGTAATAAGATCATCCAAAAATTTTAACCTTAAAGAAACACATTTCACTTTAATATCAATTAAATCAAGTCCTCCTTCTAACTTAGCATTATTGAGAACACGATGGGAAACTAAATGATTCTTTTCTTCCCATATGAATGACAATATCAACTCATTAACCTCCTTTTCTACATGTTTTGGCATGTGTACAACAGATGCTGTATACCATAGCCCAGATAATGCCAAGTTGTTGACAACAAACACTCTACCAAAGATTGAAAGACGACGACGCTTCCAATTTGCTAATATTCTCTTAAGCTTAGATACTCGTTCATTCCAATTTTGTATTGTATTCGGTTTCCTGCCAAAATAGATGCCTAAAATCTTAATGGTATCATTAGACCAATTGATTTCAAGTGGCTGGTCATTCCGCTCTTTCCATGGCCCCAAAAATAATCCTTTGGATTTTCCTTTATTGATTTTCAAACCAGATGCATTTTGGAACTTTTCTAGTACGTGGTTTAAAATTGCAAAATCATTGTTTGAACTGGTAAACACGGTTGTGTCATCAGCATATTGTGACAGCTTAAGTGGTCTTTCTATGCCACGAATACATATGCCTTGAAAGTTATTATTTTGCCTCAATGCTATGCCAAGTGATTCCATCACAATAACAAATAATAATGGCGATAGGGAACACCCCTGTCTAACCCCACGTTCTAAGACAATTTCTCTGGATAATTGATTGTTCACTAAATAGCTACTCTTGATATCCGTATATAAAATCTTAACCCATTTAATAAAGTTTGAGCCTAACCCAAACGATTGCAAAGAATTAAAAAGAAAATCCCATTCCACACGGTCAAATGCCTTTTCATTGTCCAAGGCAATCACAGCTGAAGGGATGCTATCCATCTCAACCAATTGTATAAGGTCTCTTATTACCATGGTATTGGTTAGAATTGTCCTCCTGGGTACAGCACATGTCTGCTCTGTTCCAATGATTTCTCCTAAAACACTACCTAGTTTCAATGTTAGTTCTCTGGATATTATTTTGTAGTCTACACATAGTAGAGAAATTGGTCTGTAGTTCTGAATTAGACGTCTGTCATTTCCTTTATATATTAGCCTTACGTATGCCCTAGCCATAGTTGGTGGTAAATGGCCTTTCTCAAAGATTTCAGTGCCCAATTCTTCCATTATTGGACCTACAAGGTGCCAAAACGTTTGGTAAAATTCAACTGGAAGGCCATCACACCCCGGTGATTTTTCTAGTTTCATACCTTTAAGGGATTTAGTTAAATCTTCTAGTGTTAAGGGTTGATCACAAAATTCACTGCCTGTGTCTGACACCTTTTTGTCTATATTTGCTAACAAATCCAATTTTGCATCTTCATCAATTCCCTCTGACTTGTACAATGACTCATAGTAATTGCATACAATAGTACTCATTTCATTGTTGGTAAAGACGGTTGAACCATCCGGCATGTTTAATGAGCACATCACCTTATCTATTGCCCGTGCTTTTTCTAATGTGCAAAAATATCGGGTTGGCTTTTCCCCGTCTGCGTGCATCTGGGCTCTTGCTCTAATTTTTGTACCCTCAAACTCATATTGTTCTATATCTCTTATTTTACTTTTAATTTTAACCAGTAATTCATAATAATTATCTTCACCACTATTTACTTTAGCACTAATTTTCATCAGTGATCGATGAGGTGTTTTCTTGCGTTTGCGTATTTCCTGTGCTTTTCTAATAGCATACTTTCGGGAAACATACTTTAAATCCAGTTTTACATCCTCCCACCATTGCAATGTGCTCTTATATGATGCTTTCCTATTAATCCAATGTTGCCAACAACTCTCTATATTATTCTTATAAAATTCTTCTCCCAACAGTGCTGTGTTTAATTTCCAAAACCCGACCCCTTTTGTTACCCAGTCAGCATTGGCAAAGGCTACACAAACCATGTTATGATCGGAGAATGCAACTGGCTTAATATTAACATCTCTCCAGTACCCTGTTAACAAACTATTCACATAAATTCTGTCGATCCTTGAACCAACTTTACCATCTACCGAAAAACATGTAAGATCTTTACCATGAGGTTTTGATATTCTATAGGTGTCAACTAAATTTTCATTATCACATATTTCTTTTAAGAGTCTATGTGATGTATCAGTATAAGTTGAAGTTGCATTCCTGTCATTTTCTTTGTCTATGACACAATTAAAGTCACCACCCATTACTAAGTTTTCAGTGATGTTATCTAGTGCTGTTTTAGACATCTCCTTAAAAAAATTACGACGTAGTTGATGAGATGCAGGTGTATATATACACAGCAACGTGATACGTGTTTGTTATATATCTAGAGTGACTCTCACCCAGCGACCATTTGCACCTGATACTGAAGAGATTATATTTACATAGGCTGAACAACGAGGGAGTATAACAATTGCTACGCCTGCACTATTATCTTGAGATAACGAATAAAATATTCTGGATCCAGAAATCTTTTCTAAATTATCGTATGATTCTGACTTCTGAATTTTTGTTTCCTGTATCAAAGCAATGTCAATCTGCTCATTTTTCCAGAGTCTCTAGTAAGTGACGTTGCTTTATGTCACTATTTAAGCCTCTACAATTGAGTGTGCAAATTAGCATAAAAGGTAATATAATGCTGTGTAAAACCGCCATTATTAAGCTAACTAGATTTTGTTCTTTTCGACCCTCTCTTAGACCATTTACCTATTTTACTCACAAACGCTGCATTACTTAGCTCAACTTTTTCTAAATGCTTATATTTTAATATATCTGAATCATGACGCAGATGCCTATATTTAACACCATTTGCCGTCACATATGGAACTAACACCTCTCCTGCCTCTGACCTGTACATGACCATTTCATCAGGTGATTTAGAACTCTGTGTTTGAATGGATATATCAGATTCAGCGACTGACATATTATCGTCTTCTATATCACTTTCCTCTATTTCTGATTCAGAACTCTCTCCATCTCTCTGTCGCTTTGTTCCACTCAATCGATCCGAGACACCAATTACTTTCTCTATATTATTTAAATCGTCTAGATTGAGTGTACTAATCAAAGTTAGTTTCAGTATCTTGCGACCTGAATTTTACTTGTCCTAAATTAAAACTCTCTTCCAGAGGGTATTGATCATCATCTTCAACTTGTGTGGAATTAACCTCTCTGTCATCAAACTTGGATTGACTTGTTACTGGAGTAAGACTTAGCCCCTCATCTAGAACCTCTATTTCATCGCCTGCAACTACAGCGATTGGATTCTTAGTTTTTCTCCCCATGCTTCTCATTAACATGGACTTCAGCTACAATCTCAGCAACTACTGGTTCGATGACATTTTCCTTAGCAACGTGCTTCCCATTAGTATGGATTTCAGCTACAATCTCAGCAGCTACCGGTTCTATGATATTCTCTTTAGAGACAACTTGCTCTGCACTTTTATCAGCACCCTTTTTGACATATTTGTTCTGCGGGCATCGCCACTTAAAATGATCAGATGATCCACAAACTAGACATTTGTTTTTGTTAGGGCAATCTGTTGCAAGATGTTCTGTGCTTAAGCAGATTCTACACTCTTTGATTTGCCCCCTGTACCATAATGCCAAGATAAATCGACCATCTATGGTGACCTTGCTTGGGAGAGGTTGTTCTACCTTTTCAAACCAAATTCTTCTGATGCCATTTTCTAAGGTTCGATCAAATGGACAGGTCTCGTGTTCTACTTTGTCCACTTTGCCATACTTGATCAATTCAGTGATAACCCGTTCATCTGGGATCTCTAATGGAACCTTCATCTTGACTAATAGACGATCAGAATCTATTTCCTCCACATTACCCACCTCACCCTTCACGACAAGGACCTCGACGAGCAACTTTTCCTTCACACTTTCATTAACTACGGTGACATTCCATACAGATTTGGAAACATTAACGAGACCTTGAAGGACCCGTGGCCATGCCCCAACTACATCCTTCAACCCATGATACACCTCAATTGCCGAAACACCCCAAGCCTTTGTCGTGATTTTAAGACTCAGGGTACGCTTATATGAGGTTGCCATGGTGTTTTATAAAAAGAGGAACCCCATACTACTACAATATATAATACAAATATATAACACCAAGACGTCGGGGAAAGAGCTAAACACTAAATAAATAGTGTCCCCTTTTGAAACCCTGACGTCTACCAACAAATATACGAATAGAGAGTACAGTCGTATATTTGTTAGTTTGAACCACTTTCTAAGTGGTTCACTAACACCTAACCGATTAAAGTGGTTTCCTAATGCATACTAACATATTACAGTCATATATTTGTTAGTCTGTTCGAGTTGACCGGGGACAGCCAACTGACTATAAGGATTTATATAGTTAAAGAACTAGGCTTGTGCTTACAAATGGCAAAGGAATTAAATCCACTCACTCAAGCGATCTTGCCAAATATAATGCGCTAGCCTACGAACTATAGAAATAGCAGACTGGCGCAGCGAGAAATGCATTGCATTGACCACAGTAAGAGGAGCCCTACTAAATGGCGGAAACCGCCAGCTAAGAGGAATGCCTTTAGAAAATGGAGACACAAAATGCGCTCCAACCAAGACAAGAATTTACAAATTAAACATAAAGTTTGAAAGGAAACACTAATACGAAATATATGTATAAAATTTATCTACAAAATCGCGCTAGAAACTAGCAAATTCGGGCAGCAATTGCAGAGCTAAATAAACGCGTGCGTTCACTTCGACTACTACTACTACTACTACTACTACTACTACTACTACTACTACTACTACTACTACTACTACTACTACTACTACTACTACTACTACTACTACTACTACTACCACCACTACTACTACTACTACTAATACTACTACTACAACTACCACTACCACTACCACTACCACTACTACTACTACTACTACTACCACTACTACTACTACTACTACTACTACTACTACTACTACTACTACTTACTACTACTACTACTACTACTACTACTACTACTACTACTACTACTACTACTACTACTACTACTACTACTACTACTATAGAATAATAAATTTTATATACATGCATTTTACTGTACTGCTAATATTCTACCGCCACAATCACCCTCATATGCCCTTGAAGGGTCTCAGTGTAATAAAGTGAACTTGAACTTGAGCTTGTTGCGATTGCTTCCCTGAGCCGCTAAGCCATTAATCCCAGAAACCGCTTCAAGAATGAGGCCCACACCGTGTTCACACATGTAGGTATTGCTGTCCGACACACAGGAGGCGAATAAAAATAGGGTACGTATCCCTACATCAACTTCGTAACTAAAAAGATTATATTAATTTATCCGGACTGAAATCATCATATGCTGCGATTTATTTCTCGTAATTACATTGAGGTACGTAATTTAAGGCATCTAAAGTTTTACAATCTTAACCAGTTTATTTTCATGCATTGTGGTGGGCTTTATGTGGGCCTTTGGTCAGGTAAATCGACACTGAATGAAATATAAACTACAAATTAAACCAGTTTAACTACTTTGTTATAGGCTATGCTTTGCAGCTGAGTTTCAGGTGCTACCATGTAGACGACGCAAATGGATTGTAATTTGTAAACGACGCGGTTAAGTTGCTTCCACGATTCTTCACGATTGCGAGTTAGGCATGTTAGTGGGATCCAGTTCTAGCCATGCCCCGCCCATTTCTAGCCATGCCCTACCCATTTCTATCTATGCCCCACCCATTTCTATCTATGCCCCGCCCATTTCTTGCTATGTCCCGCCCAGTTCTAGCTATGTTCCCCAATTTCTAGCTATGTCCCTCCCATTTCTAGCCATGTCCCTCCCATTTCTACCTATGTCCCGCCAATTTCTACCTATGTCCCGCCCATTTCTAACTATGCCTGTCCATTTCAAGCTATTTCCGCCCATTTCTAACCATGTCTCGCCCATTTCTAGCTATGTCCCGCCCATTTCTAACTTTGTCTCGCCCATTTCTAGATATTTTGAATTTTGAAACTGGTTTGACTTGGACTTGTTGATGCCTAGTCCTCTTATATTAGATTCAACATATTAACATGATGTTTATTAAATTGTAAATTCACCAAATAAAATACATACGCTTCAGATGTTACTGTTGCGCCTTTGCACATTTCGTACATATTGATTATGACGTCAGATACTTGAGTGACAGTTCTGATCCTGCCATTACATCTCCACCACTCGCGTGCCAATGAACATTGATCTGGGAAACAAACAACTTGGTGTATTTGAGAGTTACACGATTTTATCGTCTGATCTTATGCTAGGAAACAGTAACTATTTTAACGTCTCCATCAAACAACATAAAATCCAGCGATTCGTCTGGAATTGCGCAGCCCGGATAATGATCGCAACCCGGTGATGGGAAACGTCATGCTTATTTTATTACCCGGTGTGTATCTCAGTCATAGGTCAATCATCGTGGCGGTAGAATGCGGCTGTCGTAAAATGTGCTTTTCAGAGACCTTGATTCCGAACACGGCACATAAAACGATATAATGCGTTAAATAGGCGGTTTCTTGCTGCGCGCCTGCATCAGATAACCCGCAGGCGCAGGCCAATGCTGTGAAAATGCGAAGGTTCAATCACGATTGCCGTCTGTCTGTCAAGAATTTTGTAACGACTTGCTATTTGTTAATTGATACAAAATTTGAGCCTTTATATATATTAACTCCGGTCCATGGTGGGGTGGGTGCGAGGCTTACAGATGGTCCTATCTGTAAGACACGTGATTGGTCAGAGCTCTGCAGCCTCTACTTGCTATACGGGTATAGCAAATGTAGCCAGCTGAGAGCGCACACAAGAGATTAATGTTCCGCTCAGCTGTGTGTATAATTAAAATTGTCTCAAAGTTGTATTCTGTAAGCAACTCTCCCACCCGCCCACCCTTTAATGGCTTGTTTATCTAACGAATGAATTGATGTGGCAGTACTGTGTAGGCGAAATAAATCTCTATCTATCGGAAGACTATATATACATTATGTTGAATATTTTTAAACTAGTTTCACTTGGAGCTGTTGTTGCCATCAGCTTACCTGTATAGTTTTCTAGAAAGTGATAGTCATGGCCTTCGGGGATCGATCGATTGCAACATGAGAGAAGCGTGGGTGGAGCTTAACTAGGGGAAAACTAGCTGATACTGGAAAGCACCATTGTCTCAAGAACGCCATTATTACTTTCCAGCCTGTGTCCATTGTCGTTTTGGAAAATGTCATATGTTATGCTTGTCCCATTAGCTAACGTTGTTTTCTCCGATTGTTAATAATGAGAGAGACACCCAAATTTTGTTCATTTCTCGCACAAATTCCCATATGTCTAGTTCATTCAATCGTTGGCAACATTTCGAGGATCGAGACGATTCTAGATACCGCTCTCACTGTAAAGGATTAACTGCCTGGACTTTGGATTATCCTCAATATGTATGTTAATTTTAGCACTAGTGCTGTGTTCTCTATTATCGGATTCATTTGTAAGTTCACATATCACTGTCATGGATTCTCTGTTTCTCATAGAAAATGTCCATTTGCATATCAAAAGAAGCCCCTTTTTGAAAATCTACCACTGGAATGACTGGCTCGGTTATCGAGCCAGTCATTCCAGTGGTAAATCTTCAGAAATAGTCTTCTTTTGGTCTGCAAATGGACATTTCTCAAGACCACTGCAGAAGGCATTTTTGAGTGTTAGAGGGTTAAGCATAATTCTAAAAGCTTAAATGTTTAGTGTTACAAACGTCCATGTAGGTTACTTTAGTGCTTGCAGTGACGTGTTCCTACCAAAGGAAGATTTCTGATGCGTAACGCAGAGGTTATGGTCAAGGCAGTGACGGATTCTAAGATAGCGGATTCGGGAATGGTGTTACTCTATTTTCAAACATTCTATGCAATCTAGGATTCCTAGCAATAACTCGGACTTCTCAAACATTCTATGCATCCTAGCAGTAACTTGGCCTTCTAATAATAGCTATACTAATAGAGAGTGAATGGTACACTTAAAGTAACAATCTCTCCCTCTCCCTCCCTCCCTCCCTCCCTCCCTCTCCCTCTCTCTCTCTCTCTCTCTCTCTCTCTCTCTCTCTCTCTCTCTCTCTCTCTCTCTCTCTCTCTATATATATATATATATATATATATATATATATATATATATATATATATATATATATATATATATATATATATATATATATATATATATATATATATATATATATATATATATATTAAACTATTCGAAAAGTTGTAGCTTACTTTCTATTTCAAATCCACGTCCGACTCAAAATATGGGGATGAATTAACACGAGCTTCTGAATTAGTTTGATCATTCGTAATGGGTAGAAAAGTTGATAATTACATTCCAAACTGCTGCATCCTATTTTGCCTGCACATGTTTACGGGGAAACAGAGTAGATACACATGTTGATCTGATCATCAACTAAACAGAGTAGATACACATGTTGATCTGATCATCAACTAAACAGAGTAGATACACATGTTGATCTGATCATCAACTAAACAGAGTAGATACACATGTTGATCTGATCATCAACTAATCAGATTCCATATAATGAGCGTGGATCGAGCCTGAAATATCAATCAGATCAATCATAATCCAGACTATATCATTTTAGCTCCGTTGCTGGGCTGTTAGTTATACCTACTATCAATAGCAAATATCTCATAGCAAATAATTGCTGGTTTTGAACCACTTATTAGAGAACTTACAAACTACATACCTGCATATTGTGACATAAATTGCATCTTCGAATTCTGCGATACGCGAAGATTGATTAGGTCATTTATTACACCATCATATACCAAACGGCAACTAAATGTCTACATTTACCTGTAGAAATGCGGGAGATAGCCTCTGAGAGAATCTAGAGTTTTAAATTTTCCGGATGAAGACCCCCGAACCAATTAGTTAGCCAGTTAACATCAGCGATGGCAGGGATTGCAGACGTATAAAGGCTTCGTTCCAGAAAAGGAGTGCTGATCAGTGAGACAGCTTGAGTAGTAGGGTCGGAATTAAAATGATACCACCTCCCTCAACTGGCAGCCGATCGGCGATCCGTGAGTAGTAACGGGGGGGGGGGGGGTGGGTTTGTGCGGCATTGTTCTTTTCGTTGGAATGTGGTTTTAACCAATCAAAACGCTCCATTTATATTCGCTATTGTTTGGAGAACAATGGCGGCCGTATGCACACGTTTTCTAGATAACAATGACGAACAGCGGCACACGTTTTCTAACTAAACAATGACGTCCACCCGCACACGTATTTGAGAATCTGCAACACTGGAATGTTCTATTATTTTGAATTAGTTAACCCTTAAAAGTTTAAAAGTTGTGTATTTGACGTTTTAACGTAGTGGCGGCGCTCCCCCCTCCGTGGTTATCTACCGTTGTAAAACTAATAAGAGAGTAATGTAAAAAAATAGAGTTTAAGAGGTGGTCTGATAATGGAGGTCGTAGGAGGAGGAGGAGGAGGAGGGAGTATGAGGCTGAGGAGGGGTGAGGAATTACGGACCGATGTTGATGTTTGAAAATAATTTGACTGTTTCATCGGTAACGTTATTAGTAAACTATTTTTGTTGTATATTTTGAAAACGTTTTGACTTTTAACCGTCATTACGCGCAAATTGTTTTTAAATACTTAATATTGCATTTGCAATAACGTCAGGCGTTTTAGATTTTGGGAACAGTGTCGAAGTGCGCGATATCTGTGTTATTTTGAATTAGTTAACCCTTAAAAGTTTAAAAGTTGTGTATTTTACGTTTAAACATAGTGGTGGTGCGCCCCCCCCCCTCCCCTCCGCGGTTATCTACCGTTGTAAAAATAATAAGAGAGTAATGTAAAATAATAGAGTTTAAGAGGTGGTCCGATAATGGAGGTCGTATGAGGAGGAGGCTGTAAGAGGAATTACGGTATTGATGTTTGAAAATAATTTGACTGTTTCGTCGCTAACGTTATTAGTAAACTGTAGAATATTTAGAGACTGCCCGTATGCTGTTAGTAAGCATCAGCTACCAGACAGATTAGTAACAAAATATTAAAAATAATGTATTAATGGTATGTTCGGTTGGAATGGTAACCAAGACTTGGTGGTGATGGATCGTATCATGGGTTAAAAAAGTTAACCCTTTCACCGATGAATCTATATCTCATTTTCATCGATAACATACAGGAAAACTGTTGAATATTTTGAAAATAATTTGACTGCCTGTGTCAGTTGAGGCGGAATGCTATAGTATTCCTCCTCAGTTGATATTGCTGGATGATTATGAGGGTGATGCTAGCGTACTTGTTTACAAGGTATGCACGATGTACAAATATTTTGATAATTTGTTGCTGAATATTTTGATAATTTGAGTGGTAGCTGAATATTTTGATAATTGGTTGCTGAATATTATGATAATTGGTTGCTAAATATTTTGATTGGTTGCTGAATAAATTGCTTGGTTGCTGAATATTTTGAAAACGATTTGACTGTGTAAATTTTAATTTCTTATTAGGCGATGTTAGGTAAGAGAGAGGTGGTCTTATAACGGAGGTTGAAGGAGGAGGGAGGAATGCTATCTCGGACACCCTCTGCTAGGCATTGTTCTCTGCGCATGAGCACGCCTTTATTCACCTGGTGGTCCTTTAAGAAAATGCAGGTGGTCGCTCAAAGAGGTGTCGCGAGGGATGAGGAGGATGGGTGACGTATGCTAGCGTATTCGCCGAGGCAACGTCTTGCGCGATATCTCTGTACGAAATATTTTGAAAATAATTGTTTGTAAGCCGCTGGTGGTTTAGTCACTATTAACCTCCTCCTTGGTTTAAGTCATTTTAAAAATGGCAGTCATTTAATTATTAAATTTTCAAAATTGTTATGGAAATGGCCATCGTTGACGATTGATGTTGTATAATATTATATAGATAGTTTTATCTACCATATTTATGTCTTTAAAGCGTCAATCATTTAATTATAAAATTTTTAAAAATATGAACAAACTCCCAGTCATTTAATTTTCAAAAAAAATCATAGCGTTGCGTTACACAGGTTATAGTGATCTACGTTGTATATATATATATATATATATATATATATATATATATATATATATATATATATATATATATATATAATTTTATCTTACGTATTTAAGGCGATTCTTTAAAGTGGAAGTCATTTAATTATTAAAATTTCAAAAATATGAGCAAAATGTGTTCCCCAGTCATTTAATTTTTTTTAAATCAGACACGTACACAGGAAGTTTTCCTATGCTATTATATAGATAGTGTTATCTATCGTATTTATGTCTTTAAAATGGCAGTCATTAATTTAGTTCCTAGTCAATGGCAATGCATTAATCGTCCACGAACAATGGCGTACAAATGGCCATTTAGAACAATAGCATCCATCGACCACTTTGACGGATCAGAATGTGTGCTTGCGTATGCATGTGTGAAGCGGGTTGTGTGTAAAAACTTTATTACATTATTTTATTTTTTTAACAGATAAAGAGTTCTGTTTCGAATGCTTTGTGGGCGCTGAAAAGGGCCGTGTTTTGAGATAGGTCTCAGTCTTCGCAGATCAGCACAGGCACGGTTGTCAGTTTGGTAACAAACTGCATCATGTTTGCTTTTTGTATATCAGTCTGAGTATCACCGATTACAGGACACCCATGCGGATACTGTTTAATTGGTAATAGACAATAGCTCTCCTTGCAGGTGTACACCATCTCTTTAGGTTCTGTTTTCTTGATCCTACGCCTACAGACCCTCTCGTGTTTCGACCGTCGGCATATGGTGTCACGGATGTCAATGGAACACCAACGACATCGCACATACCCAGTGTCTGATCCGTCAAAGTTTGTACTGCTGGCCATTTTTAGCCAAATGTACATTAACATTTACATTTATACCACATCGCTCTACTACAAAATAAATATAAGGAATATCACGTGAGATGAAATCTGACTGCCTAAGGCTACCTAACTACTCTGCAGTTACACATCCAACCACTTTGCGATGTTTAAACTGGAATGAGAAAATGGATTGAATTTGTACCATTTATAGGAATATATGTACTGCGCACGCAAATCCACAACATGCGGACCGCATGCGTCCGCACATGTATGCATACATTTTGGCATGTATGCATGTTCAAGAGCATGTACATATACTTGTTGCCATCTGCAACACGCGCCTGCAAGTCGGCATTATGCGCCCGCAATCTGCAACATGCGCCCACAATCCGCAACATGCACCCGCAAATCTGCAACATGCGGACCGCATGGGTCCGCACATGTATGCATACATTTTGGCGTGTATGCGTGTTCAAGCATGTACATATACTTGTTGCCATCCGCAAGACACGCCCGCAAGTCCACATTATGCGCCCGCAATCCGCAACATGTGCCCGCAATCCGCAACATACGCCCGCAAATCCGCAAATGCGGCCCGCATGCGGCCGCACATGTATGCATGCATTTTGGCGTGTATGCGTGTTCAGGCATGTACATACACTTGGTGCCATCCGCAACACACACCCGCAAATCCGCATCATGCGCCCGCAAATCGGCAACATACGCCCGCAAATCCGCATCATACGCCCACAATCCGCAACATATGCCCGCAATCCGCATCATGCGCCTGCAATCTGCAACATACACCCGCAAATCCGCAAATGCGGCCCGCATGCAGCCGCACATGTATGCATGCATTTTGGCGTGTATGCATGTTCAGGCATGTACATACACTTGGTGCCATCCACAACACACACCCGCAAATCCACATCATGCGCCCGCAAATCCGCAACATACGCCCGCAAATCCGCATCATTCGCCCGCAATCTGCAACATACGCCCGCAATCCGCATCATGCGCCCGCAATCCGCAACATACGCCCGCAAATCCACAAATGCGGCCCGCATGCGGCCGCACATGTATGCATGCATTTTTGCATGTATGCGTGTTCAGGCATGTACATACACTTGGTGCCATCCGCAACATACGCACCCGCAAATCCGCATCATGCGCCCGCAATCCACAACATACGCCCGCAAATTCACAACATGCAGTCCGTATGCATTCGCACATGTACGTATACATTTTAGCCAGCAGACCCAGTCATTCCGATGAAAAAATTTCAAAAAGTCTTCTGGCGCACGCATGCGCACAAGGGCGCACACCGTGGCACGCACGCACACACAAGGGTACAATGTATAACTAGCAGTATCGCGTATTAGTACATGTTCATACGGGCGTGACCTATATTAAACCCTCATGACATACCTTCTCCATCCTACATACCATTTTTCAGACACCGCGCTCTCACACATTACGACCACAATGTCTAGACAAATGGATATCTGTCAGAGTCAGTCATTCCGATGATAAATTTTCAAAGATGGTCTTCTCTAGGGCTGCAAGTATGAATATTAAGAAATTCGCTATGGGTTGTCGGGTGGGTGGGTGTTGGTGGTGGGGTTAATGCCTGGTGTTGGGTGTAGGTCGTAGTGTTGCATGCACGCACCTATGCACAACGTATAACTAGCAGTATCGCGTATTAGCACGTGTGCATACGAGTGAGATGTTTAGTAAATCCTCATGACCCTCTCCAACCTATATGCCATTTTTTCAAACACAGAGCTCTCACACATTCCGACCACAATGTCTAGATAAATGGATAGCTGTCAGAGTCAGTCATTCCGGTGATAAATTTTCAAAAATAGTCTTTAAGGATGCAAGTATGAATATGAAGAAATTCGCTATGGATTGGCGGGTGCGTGGGTGGTGGGGTTAATGCATGGTGTTGGGTGTACGTCGTAGTGGTGGTGGTGGTGGTGGGTGTTGACGATGAATGGTGGTTGGTGGGGGGTGTTTGCCAGCACAATGACTAGACAAATGGATAGCCTGCAGTGCCAGTCATTCCGATAATAAATTTTCAAAAATAGTCTTCTCTTGTACTATGATGAAGAAAATGGACATTTTCTTGAAGAACTTCGAGGGTTAAAAGGGTTAAGAAAGTCTCTAGCGTCCATGTAATGGCGCAACACGAGGTGTTCGGCAGGACAGGGCAGGACTGAATTATATAGTAAAAACATGGTTATAATGTATCACTGCACTGTAGCCAAAAGGATATATTTATATTTGATGTAAATGGTCATCTATGATTATGCTACTACACTCAAAATGTTGCTCTTAATTGTCGTATCTTTAAGCGTCGGTAAACAGCAATAGCCGGTGAGCGGGTGCACGCTTTATTATCTATTTTCACAAACTCTCGGCGAGGACGCTGTAATATCCCGTGCTTAGAACGAGACGGGTGGTATATTCTTATAGTATTCCTTAACACATGACATGTTTGTATCTCGATTCAAGATTGATCTTGGTGCTTTAACATTCTTTCGTTATTAACACGTGCCGTGTTTGTATCTCGATTCAAGCTTGATCTCACAGCTATTCGAAACATATGGTTAAATCATACGCAACAAATAATCTTTTTAGCATAAGTACGCTCTACATACAATTCTATAAACGGAACCCTCAGAGATATAATGATCACATTTTAACCATCGTATCTAAAACGATTGACGTTATTGCAAAGTATTTAAAAAACAATTTGCATGTAATGACGGTTAAAAGTCAATCAAAATATTCAACAAAAAATAGTTTTACTAATAACGTTAGCGTCATCAAATTATTTTCAAAATATTCAACAGTTTTCCTGTATGTTATCGATGAAAATGAGATATAGATTCATCGGTGAAAGGGTTAACTTTTTTAACCCAGGATACGATCCATCACCACCAAGTCTTGGTTACCATTCCAACCGAACATACCATTAATACATTATTTTTAATATTTTGTTACTAATCTGTCTGGTAGCTGATGCTTACTAACAGCATACGGGCAGTCTCTAAATATTCTACAGTTTACTAATAACGTTAGCGACGAAACAGTCAAATTATTTTCAAACATCAACACCGTAATTCCTCTTACAGCCTCCTCCTCATACGACCTCCATTATCGGACCACCTCTTAAACTCTATTATTTTACATTACTCTCTTATTATTTTTACAACGGTAGATAACCGCGGAGGGGGGCGCACCGCCACTACGTTTAAACGTAAAATACACAACTTTTAAACTTTTAAGGGTTAACTAATTCAAAATAACACCGATATCGCGCACTTCGACACTGTTCCTAAAATCTAAAACGACTGATGTTATTGCAAATGCAATATTAAGTATTTAAAAACAATTTGCGCGTAATGACGGTTAAAAGTCAAAACGTTTTCAAAATATACAACAAAAATAGTTTACTAATAACGTTACCGACGAAACAGTCAAATTATTTTCAAACATCAATATCGGTCCGTAATTCTTCACCCCTCCTCAGCCTCATACTCCCTCCTCCTCCTCCTCCTACGACCTCCATTATCAGACCACCTCTTAAACTCTATTTTTTTACATTACTCTCTTATTATTTTTACAACGGTAGATAACCACGGAGGGCGGAGCGCCGCCACTACGTTAAAACGTAAAATACACAACTTTTAAACTTTTAAGGGTTAACTAATTCAAAATAATAGAACATTCCAGTGTTGCAGATTCTCAAATACGTGTGCGGCTGGACATCATTGTTTAGCTAGAAAACGTGTGCCGCTGTTCGTCATTGTTATCTAGAAAACGTGTGCATATGGCCGCCATTGTTCTCCAAACAATAGCGAATATAAATGGAGCATTTTGATTGGTTAAAACCACATTCCAACGAAAAGAACAATGACGCACAAAACCCCCCATTACTACTTCCGTGGCCCCCACTGCCCTATTAATCCCTGGGGACTTAGGGTTGTTGAGACATGTGGTTGGTGTTTGCCTCTAGATGATGCCCCAGGAATTAAGAGGGCAGTGGGGGGGCCACCACGGATCGCCGATCAGCTGCCAGTTGAGGGCGGTAGTGTCATTTTAATTCCGACCCTACTACTACCACACATAATAGGGCATACAAGCATCCACAGTGATATACACTGACCACGATCACATGTCTCATGCCACAGGGATTGAGAGGGTGGTGGGGGCATGGATCGCCAAGAGGTTGCCAGTTGAGGGAGGTAGTATCATTTTGACTCTGCCCCTACTACTACCACACTGAACGCCCATTTAGAGACAAGCCTCCACGGTACCTCCCTCTCAATCCCTGGGGCATAGGATTTGAGACATGTGTATAAAACTCCAGTGCGGACCCCACATGTCTGGGAGAACCTCCTCAGGATACCAGGCAGTGGCTGGTCCCTTTCTCTCTCTCTCTCTCTCTCTCTCACTCTCTATTCTGACCGGTATCCTGAGGAGGTTTTTCTATCTGTGGGACAGTTTTGTACCT
>JAVVLW010003468.1:0-13000 GCA_034401795.1 Chaetoderma sp. LZ-2023a | reverse complement strand
AAATCATCATCACAAAAGATACGGCAGACAAATATTCACTCAGAAATTCATTAGGAAACCAGATAAGAATCATTGAATAAACACGAAGTTTAATTGATTGTAAGATTCCTGGTGCACGTGCTTAATTAATAACAGTCATCTTTCCTCTTAGTCGCTTAACGTGACAGCTTTCCTGGGATATAAATCGATAGATGGATCCATCTCGAGCTATGCCACGCCCATTTCTAACTAAGATCCACCCACATTTTTTAGATAGATTTATATAATTTGAACCAAGAATTCTCAAAATTCCCTTTTCAAGTAAGCTGTTGAATATTTTGAAACTAGTTTGTCTGGGTGCTGTTGCTGCAGTCAAATCAGTTTCAAAATATTGAACAGAATGTTGATTAAATAAATCCATCAACGACATACAGTTCGTAAACTTGAACGAGTTTTCAATTTGCATGACGGAGTTAGATACGTCTATCATTATGTATTATGATTGTGTCATCAGCCTACGTGTATTGTAATTGATTATGGCATCATATACTTGAGCGGCAGATCTGATCCATCCATTGCATAAACATGTGATATTAGGCTACTGCTGTTGACGCATAGACTATTGTTTATTTAAACCTTTGAACCCTGAATATCCAGAATACCAATTTCACAGCAATCATATATGTATGCTGTTGAGTTTTCTGAAACCTAAGAAGCTCCCAGTCAAATTACTTTCAAAATATTCAACAGAATAATTATTAAGTTGTAAAGGATTTTGTTATTTCCTGTTCAAATGGTTAAACTGGCTAAATAATCTAAACTTATAATCTATTTCTATCCTCCATCGACATTTATTAAGCGCTGTTGACGTTGACCAGGCGGATGTTTCTGCTTGTTAAATATTGAGCGCACGATATCCAATATTTGTTTGGAAACATTTCTCTCAATGATCTGGAAATTTTGATTCAGAAACTTGGATAGAAATATTAGCATGATGCGCTTGGGCGATAGCTGAGTAACTAGCGATTGTGAGATACAGAGAGGTCCTGGAAACAAACTCTACACCGTTCTTTCATAGGTGTGTAAACATTCTTCTAGCCGTGTTTGTATGCTAGTAATAATTACCTTTTTCCAAAGTGGTACATATTAAGGCACATTCATACGCTTCGTCATGCTCAAATAACACCTTATGACAATTCACCTTTTCAAAGTATCTAGCTATCATCTGACGTCATATGACGTCATAATCAGCTAAACAGCGTGTAGGCCGTCTTAATCACAACATGGAACACGGATCACGTACAAATGGATAGCCAGCTTAGATTCCAAGTCTCCATGATTCGCATGCATACGCAACCCGCATGCACAATCCGTTAACGCACCAGTCCTCCGTTTTTCTCGATGTCACGTGTGCGTTTATGGTCCGTCAAATCGTACATTTTTCCTTGATCTCGAAAGCTGTATAGATGTCCACTACACCCAACTGTTATAACGTTAAAATGCGACTTAGAGATGAAGACGAGCTGCTGATGCTAGCTTTGGCATGTAGGTAGAATATAGATGGTGGGTACATAAGCTTCTTCAAAAACGAAAGCCGTATGTATGTTATTATCATCTAATCAAAGAGCTTGAACTGATTGCAGAACGGTTTCAAGATTATTTTCGACTTTATTTGGCCGAAATACAGGAAAATAGGCCTATGTGACTACGTGGACATCAGGCACTAAATACCCGATCCGCATGCTAAAAATTACCTCCAAGAACAACCAAAAAACGGAACGGAGAGGAAATATCGTATGCGTACACATGGACTAGCTAATACAACAACATGACGAAGTCCGTTTGCAGATTGCGGATGTGGATCCAAAACCGGACATATGGAATCACGGCGTAACGGGTCAGTTGCGCCACAAGTCCGTTGAACGCGTTACTCTTTAATGCCTGCGCCGACCAAACCCGTTATCTGCAGTTGTCTTGAGGAATGTGCATTTGCAGGTCAAGAGAAGGCTATTTTTTTTACAATTTACTACTGGTGGCTTGATTACCGAGTTGTAAATTTTCAAAAATTGTCTTCTCTTGGACTGCAAATGGGCAAATATTTAGTTTTACTTAACCAAATTTAGCCATTAGAAGGTTAATCAAATATAAGAGCTCACATTAACAATAGACTGTTCCAGGTTATCAATCCATCCATCATATGACGTCATAATCAACTATGTGACGTATATGGTGGCGTCATGCTCACTGACATTATGAATGACGTAGATAAGCACGTCACAAGCGCATAATTGAAGACGGACTACGCGTGTGCTGTACGAATTGTATGTCTTTACTATTTAATAGGCAACAACAGCACCCAGTCAAATTAGTTTCAAAATATTCAACAGCTTTCCTGTATACGCTTCTGGAAATTGATCGTCAGAGCGGTCGGGGATCGATCGATCCCAATGCGGGCAAAGCGTGGGTGGAGCTTAACTACGGATAAGCGGGGGCATAACTAAACCTGGAAAGGTCCATCTACACCATGACGTCATATTTTTCAATTGTAAGACAACCGCGCAGTACACTCTGAAACTGACATGATTCTGCAGGAATGGACCTTTCCATTTTTAGCCATGCCCCGCCCATCACTAGCTAAGCTCCACCCACACCTCGCCGTGTTGGGATTGATCGATCCCCGAATGCCTAGCTATCAATTTCCTGAAAACTATACAGGGAAGCTGTTGAATATTTTGTAACTAATTTGACTGGGTGCTGTTGCTGCCCAGTCAAATTAGTTTCAAAATATTCAACAGAATATTTATTAAATAGCAAAAGCAAACAATTTGTACAACAACGCATAGACCATCTTCAAATATGCGCTCGTGACGTACTTATCGACGTCATTCATGGCGTCATTCATTATGATGTCATTGTGACGTCATATGATCGGTGGGTACTCTGGAAAGGTGGATTCTTATTGAGGGAATAACGAGTAAAGGGGAAAATAAAAGGTGTTATGTTCTTAGATGGCAAGAGCATACAGTAATGCCGTTTTTTTATGAGTGTCTGCAGTTAAGGAGCATACCTACCGGACGTGGTTCTGGTGGAAACAACAGTATTTTAGGTGCGTACCAATACTATGTTACCGTGGTTTAGAAGCACCTCCGCGCCAGCGCCGCATTGAATGGAGCGGGCGGGTAGGTGGTGTGCGCGGACGCCTCTGTAATATGGCTGTGAAGAATACTTACTAAGGCGTCTATTCGTCGCTGTGCTGACGAAAGGGCGAATATTACAATTTGTAAATTTAGAGTTAACACCGCCTGTCGTTTACTGCTGAAATTAACTAAACATTACAATACGCTGTGTAATAGCAAACACGCTGGTTAAGCGACAAATCACTGGTGGTGCGGGCGAATATTGCCTTGACACGTCTGCTCGACGTGCTGCTGCCATATTTATTACAGTTCTATTCTAATTTGATTTACTGGTAATACAATTGTACAATGGCGCGTTTCAGGCGCGGCTGTTCTTAACAAGATATATCTGTCGTTATTTTCACGATTGTATTCTCCCTATACTCCCTATGCTGTGTTACCCTGGTATTGTTAGATAGCTTGGCTAATTCTACAAGCACTTTTAATCTGTCTGTTACATCGGTTAACACAGTGTTCACAGGTCTATCGGTAGACATCCTATTTTTATCATAGCTATAACATACTCACGACTGTCTTGTGATGTGATGGGCTGTCTTGAACTCCAGATCCTGGCAGACGAAGCCAATGAAGATTTTGGATCTCCGGGTGGTGATGTGGTTTCCTACTACGTCTATGGTAAGACTATGATGTAATGGTTGCTGCGACAACCTCTTACCAAAGAAGCAGTAGAACGATTATCGTCGGCTCGCCTCGTTGCTAGATGATTGGCAACGATATTTATGAATGACGATAAGGCCTATCTGACTGATGGAAGATTCCCGGCTTCGGTGAAGTGTCGCTCTTCACTCTGGAGTTCTACTCAAACACAACCAAACTCTTGTCCTGCTTTTGCAAGATGAAACTTTTATTATTAAACTACTCTAACTGTACACTTTTACGATAAAAAGACTTTGATAATTTACTGATAAAAGACTTTGATAATTTCAACAATATACTGATCTCGTCTAATCTATGTTTCAGCTAACGCAGCATCGAAGATGACTACGGAACCCTGATGTTGGATTGATTGATTTAATAAACGGCAAAGTGCCTTATTTATACACTTCAGCAACTCTGAAGTTCTATACATATTACGATATATAGTTATATACATATCGTAATATATATTCTTTGTTCTCATGATTCCTCTATGTAAGCTATAAGCACAGCTTGACTGGTCTGGATAATCAGTCCGCCAATCAACGTCTGCTTATTCCCTCCTAGAAGCTTCTATCTCTTAACTGTTGGTCGTCCTGACCAATCCATGATCCTCTATATTTCGATTCTGACTTCGAAACCCGTTCTTCCTAATTCTCTGCCACAGAGTTTGATCGACGCTCATTGATCATGACGTCATCCTGACCAATCAAACTCTGGTCTATTCTTCTATGGAGCTACTGCTACACATAGTCAAAGCGGTGTTGGCTGGTTCTGATTTGATGCGATCTGTCAGCTAACTAACAACATCATGGAATGTGTTGTTGTAGCATGCCATTGAATGATTGACACATAGTTGATATACAAATTTCGATTGTGTTATTAATTCCTACAGGACGCTACAATGTCTCTGTCCTGTCCATTGGCTATCGTGAATAAGCCTGTAGGATACGATCGTTAATAGGCACATGAGCTGTATGATCTCATTGCCAGCTGGTATTGTTCTATTCTCGTATGAGAATCCGAATGCCTATCGTCATCAACTATAGTCAGTTTGTCACGTACGATTCCATCGATTCTTAACCATCGATTATTTCCTAAACTACTGATCAAAACGACTGCTGAATATTATAAAAGGATGTGCTGATTCTGCAGCAACAACTTTTATCTCAACTATTTCCAGATACCCATCAACTCAGAACCGGAGGTCCTATTCCATTTAATTCTATTATTTAAACGTGGATGCTAAATATCATCCATCAATCCTTATCAGTTTCGGTTCAGTTTCGCCGAAACTGTAACTGCGCATCATCAGCTGATGTCAACCAGTGCTGGTTATCCAGTGCTGATAATACATAACTAAATAACAATGCTTACAGAGTTACTCGGTCTATTAGCCCACCTGGTATTTCAAATATGAATTTCATTTAGGACTTACTCGTAAATATAAGATGTCCAGTGGGGTCATGACTTCCCACAAGACAATACCATATCTCCACATGCCCCTCAACCAAAGTTAATTAACCGTCTCTTAAGGCCTTAAGAGAGTGATAATTAACTCGTTGTGCAACATCAACAACTAAACCCGCCATACCAGGGCTATCCAGACCGATACAATAAAATAATAGACATTGTAAACAAAACGATAATCCCACTATTGTCGTATGACGCTAGTAAATAACCTAAACAGTAATAAATGTTAACCAAACAGTGAATTAATGAAACTATAAATCATATAAGACTAGTTCCAACAAAGCAGTAAACAATCCAATATCATACAACATCCGTCGTATGACAATATCATAAAACTACAGTAGAAATATTACGACAACAATATGGCAATTATCACAATAACGTTACGGTAGCACAATATATCATCGTGCACATCAAATACAAAACGTGAATTGTCTATATGTCCTCGTATTCCTCAGGAATGCTATGTAAGTCCACGTCCACCCATCTATCAGCTGTCAGGTCGATCTCAGACCTGGCGGTAATGTTAGCCGACGACCCGGCTGACGTCCACGACGGATTAGGCAGTGCTGCAGGTGTCTGCGGCCGTCGGGTCTGAGCGTGGCGTGGATATGGCATCCTGGCCGCATGTGGCTTTCGTCGAATAAACGTCCACATGCGTGATAAAATACCACACTTACATAAAATAAACACAATCACAATAAATGAGACGACGGAGCCCGTCGAATAAGAGAATATAGAACGTATGCCGATGCGATCGACCATCACTGGGTCGACCTCAGACAGTGGTGCCAGTGGCACATACTTAGTCTTACGTAACTGGTCCCACCTTTGTACTTTTAGATGGCTTATAATAAGCGATTGGTTGAGGACGCCGGCCACATCCAATCTGGGCACATCTACGGCAAGACTGATTCGAGTATACATCCGACTGTAAGACTGTATGCGCTCGAATCACCACCCTTTACCACTATAGTCACATCCACTCGACATTAAGGCATACAGACCACTCTGTACCACACATCGGTCTGTCCGTCGTCCACCACAATGTACCTCGATAGTTTCACCAAATGTTTGCAAAACAACACCTACTTTCTTATGGGCAAATAACTTGCTATCGTTTTCATTGGAGTTTCATAGGACCAGACAACTAGACCAAGTCACAAGACTTATATCATGTCATATAGTTGTCAGTGGTGTCATCTATGGTCCGTATTACCATTCGCCTCCAGCCCAATTATGATACCCCTCTGAAATCGTCCATTTATAGGTACCCATTTTGCGGTGGATAGCATCATTACCCAAGGGTAATATAACCATAATTGCATTTTGACTAGTGACAGCACAGAGGAAGTTATGTGCAACATCCTAGTAACGGTTACAGATTCCTCAACTTTTAGAAATTTACTCAATACGGTTATTTCCCTTCCAGCAATTATATTGATGGACATCATTAACACCACTAGTATTACACATATTCGTAAATTATGCATGATATAGACAAATGCGATGTTACTAGTATAGCAATTAAGCACAGATTAAAATTATCTCCTGCTACGCCGCCTTATAACGGCTTCTATATGACTGATGAAGTCATCGTATAGAGCTTGGCCAAACGCACCAATCCTAAGTCGCTTACTGTCTGAGCTGACTTCAGGAGCGTGACAGCGCTTGCGCAGAAAGTACAGGTGCGATGGAAGTCTTTCCATTGGATCATTGGCAGGCTTGGGCACATCCTCCGAGGTGTCCATCACTACGGTACAAGGAGTCTCTGATGTCTCCATCGGTGACTCATACTTTGGATCATTACTCGTACCAGGTCGATTTATATCCATGTCGACCACCTTACCCACCTTACGCACCTTCGGCCCCCAATTAGAAGCTGGTCGCTTCGTGCGAGCTACTTTATGAGGTGATGCGTCGGAGTCAGGTACCGGCAAAGGTCCGGACTTGGGTAATACTACAATTCTGGAATGATGGCTGGCTTTCGTACCTTTTGCAGGTTTCCGAATAGGGCGTGGTCGTACTTTGTCCCAGCACATCTCTGAGTCAACTACACGTAGCTTAGATATATTAAGCATGCGTACCTTCCCAGACCTTTGATGGCGGACGTGAGCCACGGGTCCATTGATCTTAAAGATCTCATATTCAGGGTCACTGTGAGAGGTCAACTTCATCCTCTCCAGCTTTTACTACCACTGAATCGCCAACCTTATATTCACCAGCGTTTTCACGCTTATTAATTTGTTCTCGGTGTATCTCTCGAGATTTAGCTGTTTCTCCACGAGCACGCAGCAAGGCATTGTTGAGACATGTTAGCCTCTCACCAAGATCCTGCGATGCGTCGAGTGGAACTGCAAACGGAAGTCTTGCACGTCGACCATACGTCAGATAGAATGGCGTATATCCAGTCGTGGAGTGACGAGTGTTGCGGTACCCAGTTAAAGCTGCACCTAACTCATCTTCCGATGCACGAGACTCATTATTCACACCTTTCTGGATTAACTCCTTAAGAGTGCGATTGAACCTCTCGGTACGTTCGTTGGTTTGTGGATAGTACGGACTCGATCGTCTATGATCAATACGTGTTCATGAAATCGCTGTTCCAGAGAATTCGAGCAAAATTCTTTACCCTGATCTGTAATCGGAATTTCAGGGACACCATGATGAGCGACATACTCATTGAAGAATATATCATCAACATTCCGAGATGTCTTAGCCGTGATCGGATATGCTTCTGCCCATGCAGAACAGTGATCGATCACCGTCATGATATAAATATTACCTCGACTCGACTCTAAAAGTGGACCAATTAAATCCATCCCAATTATTTGACTGGGATAACTGGCCATTGGCATCTCACTATATTTGGGTCGAGTAGTGACAGGTCGGTTGACCTGGCACATCGTACACGTCTCAAGCATACGTACCACGTCTTTTCTCAAAGACGTCCACACGAAAGAATCTCTTACCATACCGATAGTCTTCTTCAGACCTTGATGACCAGCTCGTACATGAGCTTTTCGGAGCACATTCTCACGAAACAGGGTAGGTAACATGATTCGGGGGTATTCAGCGTCCAACGCTGAAGGTGTAATTAAAGATCACAATATGCCATTCTTAACCATGTACTCCTCCGGTGTATTTCGCAATAACTCCGGGTATTCCTTGGTCTGTTCGGCACATAAGTCGTCGTATGGTAAGTCATATACCTCTAAAGGGATGTGAGGTAATGCACCTTCATCTACCTCGGGTATGACATAATCGCCCGTGTCCAGCGTGGCGACTTCTACCGGATGACGTAACCTGGACAACATGTCCGCTCGAATATTCTTCGAGCCTTGGATGTACTCTATCTTTCATCCGTACTCTGCAATCAGCACTGCCCAGAGCTGCACCTTCATGTTCTTTACTTCTCCCACAAACAAACTCTTTAGGGGTTTGTGGTCAGTATACATGGTAAACTGTGTGCCAAATAGATACGGTCGAATCTTCTTCAATGCATAAATCACAGCGTAAACTTCCTTTTCTATTACGGGCCAATTTAGCTGACTGTCTTTAAGAGTAGAGCTTACATACTGTATCACTCTCTCTCTCTCTATACCCTTATCATCAACCTGCACTAGTATCGCACCTATTGCATAACTAGACGCATCTGTATATAACTTATACAGGACATTCAAGTTCGGATATGTGAGTACGGTCTCACTACACAGCAAGTTCTTCAATTTCTCAAATGCTTGCTGTTCATGCTTACCCCATTCAAATCGCTTATATTTCTTCATTAACTCGATCAGAGGCTTTGCAATTTCGGCATAGCCTTTTACACAAGAGCGGTAGTAACCTGTAGCTCCGAGAAAACTATGTACCTCACCCACGTCTCGGGGTGGAGACATTTCTCGAATGATTTGATCTTTTGAGCCTATGGAGCTACGCCTTGCGCAGAACTGTGATATCCTAACAAGTCAACAGACGTACTGGCGAAATCACACTTCTTTTTCTTCACTTGCAAATTATACTCCTGAATCTTGCGCATGACCTTATGCAAGTGATGTGCGTGTTCCGTCGGATTTCGTGAATATACGACTATATCGTCGACGAAAACGTGCACATATTTTCCTACATATTCTCAGAAAATATCATTCATTGCCCTCTGAAATACGGCACCTGAGTTGCAAAAAACCAAAAGGCATCCGAACCCATTCGAAGAGACCTTCGCTGCAAACGAACGCTGTCTTCTCTATGTCTTGGCTGGCCATTGGTATCTGCCAATATCCAGACTTCAAGTCCATAGTAGAAAATATCATTGCGCCACGCATCGAATCAAAAATGTCGGATATATTCGGCAGTGGATAACTATCTTTACGGCACACAGAATTCAATTTGCTGTAGTCAATGCAAAATCTGGTGTCACCATCCTTTTTCGGTACCAGAGTTATGGGTGATGCCCAGGGTGATGACGATTGTCTTATGACGCCCACTGCAAGCATTTCTTTCACTTGGTTTTTAACCACATATTGCTTTGCAAGTGGTAGACGATAGGCTTTCTGCCTTATAGGATAAGAATCTCCTGTTTGTATCATGCATTCTACCTTGGGTACTAGCCCTAACGTATTTGGATGAGCCGTATCGAAATTATTGGCAAAGTCACTCAGCACTTTGTCAATAACTGCATATCCGGTCGTTTCTTTGCAACTGGCATATACATACTTCGTTTGTTCCCTATACGGAATCCTAAACGGGTATACACGACCAAACCATACTACTTCTTTGGTCCTGTAGTCAATCCTTGCATTTCCCAAGTGCAAGGCATCCGCTCCAATCAGACATTCATGATGCATACTACTCACAACCATACTGGGAATAGGCTGGGCATCTTTGAATTCGATTTGGGTCTCTCCCAAAATGTCTATGGGCGAACCATTTACAGCTAATAATGTTTTAGCTCTTTTTAATGGCCTAGCATTTAATATGCTATGCCATTTGTCCTTTCTAATCAAGGACGTACTAGCACCAGTGTCAATTAATGCATCTACATACGTACCTTGATTCTCTCGACCATGCGGTTCGATCTCGAGCCGGATTAGAAATCACTCGGTCACCAGCGATCTCCTCCGTCCTCGTTTAACAGACTCCGTCGCCCACTAACTGCCTCTGCATATGAGTGACGTCGGCTCTCCACTGACAGGGCTCCTCCGTTGCCACAACCCTAACCCGTCAGGACAAATCCATCGCGGTCTTCGTACTCCTCGTTTCTGCGAGATCGGTTCGCGAAGTCATTCCGAAGATTGTGTGAACCCGACCGTGGCGTAGTTTCCTGTCCATACCCATTTTCACCATGACTGTAGTTTATCTCATCTACTTCCATGGCCTCATCCCGGCGATCTGCTTGCCGTGGTCTCTTCACTGCTCGACGTTGTGGCATGGGCGCCGACATCGGGCAATTGGCCTGGTAATGGCCCTCCTGGTCACACCGAAAGCATTTCACGGTTGGTCGGTTGTCCCGATTCGCAAAACAATCACGGGCGAGGTGCCCCTCACGTCCACAGGTGAAACAAACCGTTGGGGGACGTTGCTGTCGTGGTCGTTGTTTCGTTGCTGTTTGTTGTCGGGGTGGCTGCACCGCTTGTTTGCACTCACTTTTATAGTGGCCCATACGTCCACAATTGAAGCACGTTATTGTCTTCTTCACTGCTGCCTTTGGTGCTGTGGCTGTTTTACGTGCAGGCTGTTGTACCTTTCGTGGCGGCATAACTCGTTGCTTCTGTGTTGGGGCTGCAGTGCTGCTCTGTAAGTTTTCAATTACAGCACAGAGGCATTTGATCAACTTGGTTTGTTGAGCGATTTGCCTCTTCATAGAGCCAATTACGGACCATACACTTTTACCTTCGTCCTCATCTAGTACATTCACTTCTTCAAGCATATTCACCTCCATATTCTCCTCTTGCCCCCTTGGTGATATGTGCATCGCTTGGAGTAAGTCATTGCATCCCTCTTCCTTCTCCATCAATTCCATGGCTCTCTGTAGCGTGGTTATCTTCTTGCGTACAATCCGGCGCCCCATCCCTCTATCACCAAGTGCCTTGATATAGGCTGATAGAACGATGCGTCGGTTATCGATGTTCTCCGTTGGGTAGGCTCGTGTGGCCATTTCTTTATACCTTCGGTTGAAGGATACTAGCATTTCATTTCGCCATTGTCTTACCCCTTCCAGGTCATATTTGACCCTCTCACTCTCATTCGCTGATATGAAGTTAAGGGTGATGTAATCCCTCAACTCCTCAACGTCACTGTGTCTCGCACCTTGCCCACTATGAAGGCGTCCACCACCTTGGACAGTGGTCGTCTAGAGGCCCGCGTTACGATGTACACCGGGATTCCGTCGAGGTTACCCTCGGTGGCCTCCCACACTCTGCGTGACTCATCCAGAAATTGTCTTACTTCTTCGGGTATTAACCCATCACATGGTTTGATCCTCTGGGTGAGTTCCCAAACTTCTTTCCTGAATACACGATTCCTCTCCTGCCTGTCGCTTTCTAATACGATGGCGCTGGCCATTGCAGTTCCCATGGTCTGCATCGCCGCTACCGTTTCTGGTCGTAGCTCCGTTACATGTCGTGGGGGATCTACGGGCGGTAGCGTCGGGTCTGCTCGACGTGCTGCTACCATATTTATTACAGTTACTGGTAATACAATTGTACAATGGCGCGTTTCAGGTGCGGCTGTTCTTCACAAGATATATCTGTCGTTATTTTCACGATTGTATTCTCCCTATACTCCCTATGCTGTGTTACCCTGGTATTGTTAGATAGCTTGGCTAATTCTACAAACACTTTTAATCTGTCTGTTACATCGGTTAACACAGTGTTCACAGGTTTATCGGTAGACATTCTATTTTTATCATAGCATATAACATACTCACGACTGTCTTGTGATGTGATGGGCTGTCTTGAACTCCAGATCCTGGCAGACGAAGCCAATGAAGATTTTGGATCTCCGGGTGGTGATGTGGTTTCCTACTACGTCTATGGTAAGACTTTGATGTAATGGTTGCTGCGACAACCCCTTACCAAAGAAGCAGTAGAACGATTATCGTCGGCTCGCCTCGTTGCTAAATGATTGGCAACGATATTTATGAATGACGATAGGGCCTATCTGACTGATGGAAGATTCCTGGCTTCGGTGAAGTGTCACTCTTCACTCTGGAGTTCTACTCAAACACAACCAAACTCTTGTCCTGCTTTTGCAAGATGAAACTTTTATTATTAAACTACTCTAACTGTACACTTTTACGATAAAAAGACTTTGATAATTTACTGATAAAAGACTTTGATAATTTCAACAATATACTGATCTCGTCCAATCTATGTTTCAGCTAACGCAGCATCGAAGATGACTACGGAACCCTGATGTTGGATTGATTGATTTAATAAACGGCAAAGTGCCTTATTTATACACTTCAGCAACTCTGAAGTTCTATACAAATTACGATATATAGTTATATACATATCGTAATATATATTCTTTGTTCTCATGATTCTTCTAGGTAAGCTATAAGCACAGCTTGACTGGTCTGGATAATCAGTCCGCCAATCAACGTCTGCTTATTCCCTCCTAGAAGCTTCTATCTCTTAACTGTTGGTCGTCCTGACCAATCCATGATCCTCTATATTTCGATTCTGACTTCGAAACTCGTTCTTCTTAATTCTCTGCCA
>JAVVLW010003465.1:0-25000 GCA_034401795.1 Chaetoderma sp. LZ-2023a | reverse complement strand
AGGGATTCCGGATGCAACACAGGCTTTATTGGAAGATTTGCAGTTGAGAACAACTTTCTGCTGACGATTTTCTAGGAAGTCTTACCCATTTATTGATACTGCCTGTTACTCAGTAATATTCAACTTTGTATACTAAGCGCATCTGTACGACCTTGACAATCGCCTTGCTAATATCCAGCAGGATAGCATCGATCTGTTGTGCAGCATCAAGAGCTTTAGGTAAGTCATGTACCGTGTCGATCTGTTGTGCAGCATCAAGAGCTTTAGCTAAGTCATGCACCGTTTTGCTAAGTTAACTTTCACACGATCTGTTTTCTAAATACATGCTGGCAGTCTGTTAGTATGGGGGTTTTCGTCGTAGTGTGTCATATGCTTGAATGGATGATATGCTCTAGTCGTTTTGAACAGATAGACGTCAGTGACACTTGTTGGTTGCTTGAAGCTTTAGATCTGTTCCTTCTTTTTAAAACTGGAAGAACATGTGCTGACTTCCAAGCTGATGGAACTATGCTTTGGTCTAGAGAAGCTTGGAAGAGATGTGTCAATGCAGGTGCAATTTCTGATGAGAGGAGTTTCAGTACCCATGGTGAGATGTTATCAGGGGCACATGCTTTGTTGATGGTAAGTATGTTTAGGAGCAAAAATCTCCATTCACTGTCACCAGTACACGCATCTGGCTCATTGATTGATATGGGATTTGCCCCTTATAAGCAATGTTGTCGTCTTCGTTCTTATTAAAGACTGAAACAAACAGGTCGTTAAGAATTTTAGATTTCGTCTGGTCATCATTACAAATTATACCATTAGTATTCTTGAGCGGTGCTCCGTCGTTATTTTCACATCTTTTGATCTTGTTAAAGGCCCAGAACATGTTACGGTTGCCGGATGCATCTAGTGAAATGACGTTACTAATTAATCTACTATACGCCTTCTTACATTCGCGTTGTGTGGATTCTTTCAGTTACTTGTATAGGGACCAGTCTTTCAGCTTTTTTGAGGTGCATGCTTGTTGGTAGCTTCTCTTCTTTTGCCTCGACAACCTTTTCACCAATGGAGTTATCCATGTTTGGTTGAATCGAATGGATGATGTTTTCGTTTGAACATGACACTTGTGGTTGAGAGAATGAAGATGTGAAATGTACTGCCTCCAGTTTCATAGCGTCAGTGTTAGCCTTTCTCCAAAGGTGGATTTATCTTAGAACTGCTTTTTGTTGTGTTGACTTGATGTTTGAATTCACGAAGATGATGTCATGCTCACCAAGGCCAGGGACCATTTCTTGTTGATTTATCAAACTAGGTATGTTGGTGATGAATAGGTCCAGTATTGCATTATTCCGTGTCGGTTGGCCGATGACTTGTTCTCAGTGTATATTAGAGATCATCTAAAAACATAGGTTGTTGTGCATTCTGTATTGATGACCGATGAAAGTATTTGTTGACCAAAAGATGTCTGGCAGGTTGAAATCAACTGCAACCCAGAAGACTGATAACTTATTTGTATTTTCGAGTGCCTCGATGTGGTTACATACCGTATTTGCGTACTCGGTGTTACTGGTTGGCAGTCGTCATATGGAGTTGATAAACAATGGGTTCTGTGAGGGCATTGAAATCTTTGCAAAGATTATTTAACTGCCATCATCACCTGTATCAACAAGCTCGCCGATGTATTTTGACTTGATCGCAATCAAAATTTCAAAATCTTAAAACTACTGATTTCTGGTTAGAACCATGTCTCGTTACTTATTACAATGTATGAGGTTGACTGCTCAATTAAAACCAAGAGCTCCTCTTGTTTTGTTTTTGATACTCTGGCAGTTGATGACTAAACCTTTGAGAGCGCTGATCATGCTTTGGTGGCTGGCTGTTGATCTTTTCGGAGATGACGATACCATTGGAGGACCAGGTCCTTTAGTGCTTAGGCTTGTAAAGCTCGTTGCCAGTGGATCATCATTGCTTGATGCGTCTAGGGCTAAAATGACGCCAACAAGCTAGTAGAGAAGCTTAGCAAACCACACTGAATACAATTTCAGGGTGTGCTTGTATTGGCCAATATGTGCAGGCAGCTGACATGGTACCATTCTGTGTACTCGTCATTTATATGGTCCTGGATTTAATTCAGTGTCAAAGGAGAGTACTATTAGTGATATCGACAGATAGAGTAAGTGGAGAATGAAGTTCTTAAGTGCTACGCTTTGATAAAGTGTTTGCTATGTTGGATTAAACAAACGATAGTTAGATGATAATAACATGAGTTATCAATGCAGATAGATGATCGATGACTGATGAGACATAATTATTATGATGATGAACTTCCGAATGAGAATGATGGAAATGTTCATGACGCATGTTGATCACGCAGGTGCAAATCGATGACGAATGCAACTGATGCGAGGTAAAATCTTTATAATGTTACTATTGTAAATGTTATATCGGATGATTGGTGAATATCGAGAGCTGGTAATTGTACTGTGAAAATATTTATTAAACATATGATGATGAGAATCTTTATGAGTGCATGAGTGCCTTGTAACTTGAACATGTTATCCGACATGTGTCGCATAGATGGCATGCTTGATGCTGCATTCCAGGTCTTAACCTCCCAAAACTAACGACTGCTTTTTGCACCTGGCGTTTCTATGCTAATTTTGTTGATACATGAACCAATAAGTTGTGAGCATAGGGATGCTGGTATTGAAGAAGAAGCCTCTGTACATTTATTTCAATGCAAGTGGTCTTAGTACGATGGAATAGTGATGGATCAGCAACTAGATTTCTCAGCAGACTAAGTGCCTTTTTATGAATTTCTGCTGACACTAGTAGTGCACCAAGTAGTCTGTAGACCACTGGATTTGCTGTAGGTGGAGCGAGGCTCTACAATTGGCGTAACAATGGCCTTGCAAATGACTCCATAGGTTCGACTTCTTTGTCAGTAAGTTTCCATAACTCTGCTCCATGCATGAGACGTGGAAGAATGAAGATGGTGTATATTTTCTTACTCACAACTGGATTTATCCCATTTTATCATGAAAACCAGCACCAAACTGGCTGTAGCCTGCTCCGCGAGTTAAGGCTATGTTTATCTCCACTCTACGTTGATTGACATTTTGAGAAGCGCTCATTAGGAACCCAAGGTGAGTGGCCTCTGATGTAGCAAGTTTCTCTGTCTGGTAGCTGACTTCAGACGTCTCTGCACAGAAGCCCTTAGATGGATATATAATGGCATTGGTATTTTTGATTCCTATCGTGTAGTGCCGTGAGACAGCAGATTTCTGGGTGACAGGCAAGGCGACCTGTGCATCTGGATGTTGATGTTTTGACAGGATGGCTGCGTCATCTGCACATGTTGTTGCTGCTACACAAATATCTCCATTTGTGGGCTCCGACTCCAGCGTCTTCAAGTGTCAAAAGTAAGGTATTGTTAAACGCCTTGTAATTGACTGGGGAGAAGGATCTTCTTTGTCCGGTGCTTTGCAGGATTTCAAAGGCCCGAGATAGGCCACTTTCCCATTTGTCACGTGAGATCTCTGTACCAGTCGTCGAAGATGGACCACATCTGAAGCAGGATCTCCAGTTTGTATAACTCGATGAGGAGACCATCATGCCAGACTTCATCGAATGCCTTTTGAACATCCATGGTCATGAAGAGGAGATTCTCCCTGGCTTCATTGGACTCTGTGATTGCTTCAGAGACCGCGAACTCAGTGTACAGGAAACTAGCATTCTCTGTAAATCCCCGTTGCAGCTGACTTTGGACTCGATCAAGAAATGACATCATTCTCTTGTACGATCTCAAGAAGCTTGCCGATTGTTGAGCAGACCATTATACCTCTGTAGTTGTCTGGTAATTTCTTGAATTTATTAGACTTCTTCAGAATTGGAGTGAGAACACCGCCTTTGAAGATTTGTGGGTTTTTTCGCAGTCTAAGTAAGATGCCCAGGCTTCCCTGATATTGTCAAAAGATTGGCAGCTTTGCCCATCAACCACAAGCTCACTGGTGACTCAAGCTTGCCCATTCCTCTGGCGGTGTACTAGCTTGAAGAACTCTTGCTGTCTTCAGAGTTTGCCTCTTGGATCTCAGAGTATAGTTGTTTCTAACCTTCCCTGTTTGCCTGTCTCTGACCTTTACGAACTTCTTTTTTTAAGCGATTGACTTTCTCAAAGAGTGGTGAGTCTTTTGGTCTACCTCTAGAAGGCTACTTTGGAATGTTTGTGTATAGATAGGACATCTTTTGGAATTGATCGTAATTTCCGGTTGGTGAAAGCAATTTTGCAGGGTACGGACTTCTCTGCAGCCCTCTTCAGGACACCTACTAGGTGATTGAGAGTGGAATCAACCTGGTCTACTGATTCCAACTGGTTCTCTATAAAATGAGATAGGTTGTGAATAGCCTATCTATTATTCCAGATCCATGGGTCTTTCTTCCCCGGTTGAGCATTTCTAACAGGAGCATCTATCCCAGTCAATAATAACTTTGCGAGAACAGGATCATGGTCTGAGGTATTACTTTGTGAGAAGATTGTGGTATGATCAAGAACCCCTACATGTGTTATAACTGTGACACAGGTAGACAGCATATAATCGATCTGCGATGTATAGCGTGCATGCTCTGTCCCAACATCATCACACTTTCTATTCCAATAGAAGGTTGGTTTGCTTGGATAATTTCCCGGAAGCTGTAGATTCTGGGCCTTAGAGAAGTCTCTGAGGTTAATGTCTACGATATTTGGAAGATCACGGTGAAGAGACGCGTTCAGATCCTCACATATAATTGGCTCATAATTTGCATACTTAGTCATGACCTCTTTCCACGGGACCTTTAGCATATGCTGAGTTAGAGATCTCTTTGTTTGAGGGTCTTTGCTGTACAGCGGGGCTGGCTTTTTGTCTTTGTGCTGCTAATGCTGATATTGTTGCCTGCTGACGAGAGTGGTTATGTCCAGGATTAAAAGCATCAAGCTTGGGTTTGTTTGATACGAACACCATGCCATGGGTAGATATACCTGTTCTGTTTGTGTTTCTTATGGAGTGGAATGGCTTGTCTTGTTTTCTTTCTGGCCTTCCTGTTGCCCCTCTGTCCTTTTCGTCTGAACTTTCATGACATGTATGGTTTATTGACCTGCTAGATTTGTCGTTGTACCTAGATGATCCGTCTGATCGACTATCCCTAGATTGCTCCATTGTATATCCATAAAGTGCATAGTTTGCTAGCTTGCTGGATCTGTCACTGTGCCTGTACTTTTCATCTGCACGCCTGTATCTGAGCCCTTCATGATGTATATGGATTGCTGATTCATGATGAATACATGATGAATTAATGATGATTGTTGTTGAATTTCGAAAAATGGTGTCTATACCAGAACAGTGAAAATGTTAGCTAAATACATGTTGATGGTATTAAAATGTTCCTCTAACCATTCTTAGATATGTTGATGATAACGTGCGCTGGTAATAAAAGCTCAAATTTAAGTTTTTCTGTTGTTTTTGTCGAAGTATGATCTGTTAGAGAAGACAAACCTTCCATCCACACATGGGCCCAATCTAACAACACCTGCTAATAGTGTTCAGATAACTGTAGTGTTTAAACTATGATTATGATTGTTATATTGAAGATGCTTTAACATTCAAGATTCATTATTATGTATTTGCTTCTTGGATACCAATTTACATACTTACAAGACAGGTTGTCCGCCGAAAGCATTGTCTGTAGTGGTGGCAGACATCTAGCATTAAACAGCAATATACAATTACACGCACAACTTAACATAGATTGTGAGATATACTTGTGAATGTAAAGATGCGGTACTGAGATAAGTAGACATCGAGAAAAAGATAAAAGACAACATAGCAATGCAATTCACAATACAATACAGCTCTCATTTTTCTGTTTAGTTATTGAGATTAAACATTTTTATTTGAGTGGTGTGGGACAAGGAAGGAGGATGGGATCATACATGCTAATTACCCCCAGCCCAACTCACAGGGTGCTATCTAGTAGTAGCACTTGCTGCGGTGCGTCAGTTTGAGGGAAGCAGGAGTAATGGTAACAGTATTAGTACATCATAATGTAGTAGTAGTAGTAGTAGTGGTGGTGGTGGTGGTGGTGGTGGTGGTGGTGGTAGTAGTAGTAGTAGTAGTAGTAGTAGTAGTAGTAGTAGTAGTAGTAGTAGTAGTAGTAGTAGTAGTAGTAGTAGTAGTAGTAGTAGTAGTACTTGTTGTTGTTGTTGTTGTTGTTGTTGTTGTTGTTGTTGTTTTTGTTGTGGTTGTTGTTGCGGTTGTTGCTGGTGTTATCATAGCCACAGTGATACTGGAAGTGTGTGGTCTTGGTTGTAGTGCCATTAGTGTGACAAGTAATGTAAATAATAATGTGAGTGATATAAAATGTTATCAGGCCACAGGTCAGCGGTGCTGTGAGAAGAGTAAAAGACATGGGTGTGCGCGTGAACTGAGATGTTGGCACACAAACGCTGAAACGATGTATAATAAAAGGACTGAATTACGATTCCGTGAGCAGCAGGCCTTAGCACCACCAGATATTGTAGATATTGCAGAAACTAAGCCTAAGATACCAAGATCTTCCTGACACAATGAGATGTCAAAATAGATGAGTATGGAATTTACACCACAAATTTAGATTTTGGAAGGGACAACGGTACACTAATGTATGTCAGACAGGTTCTAGAATTCAGATTCACAATGTTCAATACAGTATTTGTGGAGTCAGTTTGAATTAACATTAAGCTTAGAGAACATGACGAAGCACTGGTCGGATATGTGTACGGAAGCTCAGACAGTAATAAGGATCATGATCTATACATGAGACACTTTATCAGGGAAGCATTGAGCAGCAAGCATTCCAATGTGCTTATCGTTGGAGATTTCATCTCTCCAGCCACAGACGGGATGACATGAATGACTCCTGGAGAGGAAACATGCAATAAGGTGTACACGTGTATAGAGGCACTGAGCAATAATTACACTTCCAGCATGTGGCAGAGGTGACAAGAGAACGTGGATCAGATGAACATCATCTGTCAGATCTGATTCCAACAACTGAAGAAGGGATGGTGTGTAATGTAGAGAGTGAAGTACCAGTGGGGAACAGCGTCCACTGCATTCTTGCCTTCAATTTCAACTTCTACTATAATGGCTATAAGAAGACGTTTAAGAAATATTTCTATTGCAAATGGAGTTATGAGGAAATCATGAGAGAGATGGGCATTAATTGGGAGTAAGTGTTGTAGCAAGATGATAATGATGTGGGGACCCACTGGCCGATTTTTCTGGAATCCCTTCGTAATGCGTAGGACATGAATTACTGAGTAAGACCGCTATGCCACTGTCCCAATCAAGAAAGAGCAACACAAAACTAGACAGGGCTTCAGCAGATGCTGTGAAGAAGAAGCATTAATGTTGGCAAAGATACCTGGGGATGAGAGACGCTGAAAAACACAGAGAATACATTAGGCAGAGAAGGGAGGGCCATGACTAAAAAAGTGTGGAGAGATATGGAGAAGGTGGTAGCTAAGAAGGTCAGCCCAACCCCAAGCGATTTAGGAAACATGTCAAGAGTAAATTAAATACGAAAAAGACAGTATCAGACCGGGTCAAATCTCAAGCAGGTGAAGAATTAACAGCGTACATAAGGAAAACTCAGGTACTTTCAAACTACTTCACCAGTGTGTTCACTAGGGAGCCACAGTTAGAAGACGGGTCTGAAACGATGAGAGAAGATAACGCATCCATGTGTGAAAGTATGATTACAGAGGAAGATGTGAAGAAGAAGCTGTTGATGATAAAATCTGACAAGTTACCGGGCCCCGATGGTGTACAGTACTGTAACCCAAGAATTCTCAAAGAAATGCATAAGCTTATATGTAAGCAATTAGCAAGGATTTTTAATACAGCACAAGCAAGGTATTGCAGGATTGGAAGCTGGCGAATACAACTGCCATTTTTAGGAAAGGAAGTCAGAAGTTGGCAAGCAACTATGGACTAATGAGCTTAACTTGTATATTGTGTAAGGTTAAGGAATCAAATAGATAGATGAACACAACTATTGGAGGAAGGCAGTGCTCAAAATAGATGTTATATATCTCGATTTTATGAAAGCGTTCGATACAGTGCCCCCATCGGCATCTCCTCAGTAAGCTAATGAGATATGGTATAACAGGGCAAGTCAATTAGTGGATCAGAAGCTTTTTATCAGACAGAACACAGCAAGTTATCGTGAACAACTCCACCTCAGCACAGAATATGGTTTTAGGCGGGATCGCCTATGGCAGTGTACTAGGACCAGACCTCTTTGTGCTCCACATCAATGACTACCTCCCGGAAATGCTGACATCAGAAGCATATATGTACGCTGATGAGACAAAGATCTCACATCTGATTAGATTCGAGGGGGCCAGAAAGTGCTGTAAGAAGAGGTGTTTAAACTACAGAACTGGTCTGAAAAGTGGACGCTATGAGAAATACAAAGCAGTGGCAGTTTGCACAAACCAGAGAGGTGAGGCGGGAGATTATTGTATGAGAGGTCAGAGTGATGAACCCCCAGCCACACACCGATCAAGAGCAACAAAGAAAATGAGTTGGCTGTTATGGTGGATGGCCAAGTTTCATTCGAGGAATGCATAAGTGAGAACGTCAACAATGCAACAAAAATGATGGGGGGGGGGATGGTCGGCTGATCCGACGATTAATCATTCACCTAGATATAGAGAACTTCTCACAGATGTACAAGGTATTGGTTAGACCCCCACCGTGAGTATTCTAATGCAGTATGGCATCAACTGTGGAAGAAAGATATTGTTAGGGTAGAGAATGTCCAGAGAAGAGACACCAAGCTGGTACCAGAGCTATGGGGCCTTAGAGAGGCTGGATAAACTCAGGTTACCAACATTGACATGCTGTAGACCGAGAGTTAACATGAGAGAGGCTTTTAAGATGCTGCCGGGCGTGTATGACAGATATATTGGCCCAGAAGGGAGTCCATAGCACTGGGGAAGCACATGAAAATTTTGAAGATAAGGGCAAATACTAGGCAGAACAGTTTCTGTAGACGATGTGTAGAACCATGCAACAATCGACCTGAATCAGCAGTGTGTGCTCCGACAGTAAGAGTCTTTGAAGTACAGCTGGACCGACATTGGAAGCAGCAATGCTCATATAAAGGTTTCAGGTTTTAAATGGAAGCATCAATGCTCATCTAATGGATAAGAAATATAATTGTGTTTCATGTTTTAATGCCACTAATCCTCATGTCGGTTCGATGACAGCTTCCTAGCACTGCACACATATCAGTAAGCATGCAAATAAGGAGAACACTTATCATGTTCCCAGTGATTAAGATTAGCAGGGACCCATGTGCGCAGTAGCTCATGTCTACTAGATTTTAGGCTGGGCTACCAAAATTTCAAACTCAGTAGCAGCCCTGGTGACGACATAAATTTTTCCATTCATATTTTAAGATTGTGAACAGAACATCATTTAGATATCCGATGACTCTATTGCAGGTTGAATGAGTTTCATTAACCCTTTCAATCCTTAAAAAGTAATTTTTTTACAATGTATGGCATATTCTGTTGAATATTTTGAAATGAATGTCACTTGAATGAGGAAGAATAAAGGTTGCACAGTTGATAAATGTTTATCGGACAAACCATGGTCAACACTGATTGACGCTGTCATGGTTCTTAGTGAAGGATACAATGCAAATCTCACCGTGTTAGAAGAGTTGTCAGGAGATTACATCCAAACTGATGAAACAGGGGCTGAAACAATTGGAATTGTTCGATAGTTGAAACGCGTTAAGACAGCTGGAAATGTGGCAGACACGTTTGGAGAGATTTGGAAAGGTTTGTCTGTCTCTTAACACGGCTGTACAGTTACTTAAGTTGCTTTTGAAATTAGTTAAAGAAATGCATCCACGGTTTGATGAATTTTAGCAGGAAGGTGTTGAAAAGTGCGGTCGCAGTGACAATAAGTATGATAAGCATAAGAATATATTGCACCATGATGAGCTCGACATGGCAGAGGATGATCAACTATCACCTCGAGATAAGCTTAGAGTGAGTGCCTACATTCCCATCATTGATAAACATTGTGCTGCATTGAATCAACATCTTCAAACATATGACGTCCTTCAGGTAAACTTTGTATTTCTATTAAACGTACACAGTTTGACAACCAATGAGCTCAGAGAAGTAGCAGCTAACCACGTCAAATGCCATCCATATGGCCTGGAGAAGAGCGTGGAGTCAGAAGTTGTGTAGTTCGCAGCTATGTTTAACTCAATTCTCATAGCAACCACAAGGCAATCATCAAATACACAAGCTGAATCCAACATAACGGGAGGGACCAGCCAACCAGGAATCAGTAAACCACCCCTCTGGAGCATGCCACGGCCGCCCTATGGATGGTAATACTCCAAGCAAGCACGGTGGCAAGAATGTCTAAAACACGATTTGTGATTTAATTACTTTCCATGTTTCGATCATTTATGTCATTCTTGCATTGTTTAAATGTGGTATGTTAGTACGGTTTTTGCTGTTTTGATTAGTTGATCAAACTTGTTTCTGTATTTCTTGAATTTCAGTTGATTATGTTTTGTTTGACATTTGATAAACGTCAAATAAAGTTTATGTTTTATATGACAGACAGCTATCAGTCCTGTTATTAACCATGGCTTAGTTGGGTTGTGTTTAAATTGCTTGTTTTCTTTCATGGGAACGCTGTTATTGAAGACGTGCGTGCACATTTCGTGGAACTTGGTGTAGACATTTTCACAGCATTGTGTGTCAATCTACCTCAGACATGTGTTTTTAAGATTTTTCAATATTGACCTGATTTATTTCTCTGCATTTAATCATTTCATATTTGAATGGCTTTGCGTAGGTCTGCTGCCTTTCGAGAAGAAAAATTGGTAGGTGATCCGATGGGTCAGTGACGAAAATCACTGAAATTAATGTTATTGCTGAATATATTATCAATAATTGTGGCCGAAACATCTCCTATTCTAGTTGGTATAGTTATGGTTGGATAAAATGAATAAGCATTTAGTGTGTTTATAAAGTTTGTCGCATCAGGTCAATATTGTAGTCACCCATGAGGTAGACGGTTTCGTTTTCCTTTTGAAGAGTTTCCAAAGTCTTTCCTATTAATTCAATAAAATATCCCTTATCGCCTTTTGGTGATTTATAAATTGTACCTATAATTCTGTTTTTTCCTTTGGGTGTTTGAATTTCGATAAACATTGTTTGAATATGTTCTTCTATATTAGAAAGATCACCACACTCAATGAATTGGATATTTTCTTTAATATACATGCCAAAACCACCTCTTCTTCCTGTGCTTTTGTGCTTTTTGACACATGTATAGTTGTTTATATTAATAAGGTTAGTAGGTGAATTTGCTTATATAAATGTCTCTGTAATTCTCCGCAGATGTTTCCCACTTTAGAAGCTACGATTAACCTCCCCCATCCTTTCGCCTACCCAAAAGGTCTCTCACCCCTATTTCTAAGGGTATATTTTTTGAGGGAGCTCCGCCGCTTTAAACCTTTGCACCACTGCACTAAGTCACTTCAAACAGCTCCCTTAGGCTAAACTTTTCCAAGCGGGTGGTGAAACCCCTCCTAGCCAGAGCTAAGTCTTTTTTCATTTTTAGACTGCTTCGCCGGCAGTTATGATAAACTTTTTAGGTAATTACTAATTATGCCCAGTGGTTATATTAGCACCAGTTCCGAGCGACCGAACCAGATAACCGCTGCATCGCCAGAATCTTTTCCAAGCCAGAAGCATCATCTTAGCTCGGGTGAGGATCCACTAAGCACTTTCCTCAGTTAAATATTTGGGGCTGTTCGCGCATCGGAAACTGAGAAGGGCTGCTTATTGTGCCACATCAAGTGCTTTTTATGTCGTACAGGGCGACTCTGAGTGGAAAGCTTGCCTTACCCGCCTAACTGATCGTGTCCTTTTGCGCCGACTGAGACCTTAAGCTACACGCATCTAATAGCTAACTAAAAACACTGCCTCACGTGGATCCCCTCTACAGATAAAGTTAGGCATACACAGAAGGACTGCCTCAGAATGCCAGCTGAAAACAACGGATCAACTAGGCGGCAGCTACAAATTTCCACCCCTTCTCCCCTTTCTCACTACTTCCATCACCATGACAGCTTTTTGGTTCTGTCTCTCCCCCACTCATTCCCCTCATCAAGACAGTAGCACCCGAGAGAGATAACACCTAAACCTGGGGCATGCATTTCATCCACACTCACCCACCCGCTCCAAGCATGATTAACCCGAATGGATCCCTCTTACTAGATGGACTCCATCACCTCGGTCTGGGGACGCCTTTTCGACCACTCGCACCAGGGAGATTCGCCTCCCTCATTGCCACATGAGAATGGGAGTGGGAACTGGAATGGACCGCCCCTGAAACTCCCGCCCTGGAAATCACCACCACCACTGCCATGGAAACTCCAGCCATCATCACTCGAATGGTGCTACCTTCTGGGACCCAAGGAGGGAGATTCTGAGAGGTGGGATGGCTGGCGTGGCAGCCGACTTCCTGGCGATCGTTTGAGAGAGAACGTGCACATGGGACGGTGGCCGCCCAGCCACAATCCACATTGCTACTAGTATTGTCCCTTAGTGACGTTCTTCGCTTCATACCAAGGTTACATGTTGCGGAACTGTCTGCTCTAAGATATTTCATGTCTATAGTGTGAACGCATTAGAGGAATAGGCATTATTCTCTTTTAAACCTGTATGGACAGTTAATGCAACACTCTTTATGGGATGTATTTTATATCTTTACGCTGCTGCGAAATCAGAAGTCATATTGATCAGGACTTGCGTACCCTCTGCATCATAACCCATAAGAGTGATATCATCAGCAAACACACTATGATTTCCTTGTATACTGCCTATCTTTGTCCCTTGCCTTGTTGTACATACAGTCTCTCCAATATGGGTTCACATTGAGTTTATATAGTTGTATACCTCCCTGTCGGACACCTTGGGCAATGTTAAAGGCATCAGATGTAGCGCTGTGCCATTTCACTTAATTTGTAACATTCAAAAGCATGCTCCGAATTAAGGACCAGTGTTTGTCTTGGACACCAGTATGATATAGCGGGCTCATAAGATGTGAATGATCCACCACATCGAATGCTGATTTGGCATCAAGCAGTATAACATAGCCCTGGCTATTATTTTCCCTGCATTCTCTACAATGTTCTTCAAGAAGGACGGCAGAATTCAGTGGTGAACTTAGGTAACTTAGGTAAATTTCTGAGAGCAGGCTATGCCTCCATTCTCAGCTCTTCATCGGTAATATGGATTGTTGTGCTATCACTTCCGGTAAATGGACTCTCGTAATTGTAAAGGACAGCCTGAGAGGACCAGAAGCTGTCAATTAGCTTCTTGAATGAGTTGAGTGTTAGTGCTGATATGATAGTCTCTGGGAGATTGTTCCAGAGCTGGCAAATTCTGACTGAAAGGAAGTTCTGTCGGACATTCAGTCGTGCCCCTAATTGGAAGGTTCTTTTACTGTGGCCGCTAGTTCTGTGGTCTTCCTGCACAGGCAGTATACAATTTAGCTCTTCGTCAAAGAGTCCAGTCAGCATTTAATATACCTCGATCATGTCTCCTCTGGCCCGTCGGTAAACCAATGTCGGCAGCTTGAGTGTTTCAAGACGTTTACTGTATGTCATGTTTTAGGGAAGAAATGAGTTTCGATGACCAATGTTGGACTCTGTCAACAGATTCGATGTGCATCTTTTTAATGGATGCGACACAACATTAGCATACTCTAGGTGGGGACGGACTAGGCCTTTATACAGCGGTAGGAAGTTTTCTACTTCTAAGTAGACAAATGTTCTTCTTATCATTCCAAGGGTGCTGCTTGCCGTGTTTACTTTTTTAGCTATATGCTTGTCAACTGTGAGGGATGTGTCAATAATTACCCCGATGTCCTTTTCCTCATTGGTATGTTCTAAAGGCATAATTTCTGTTCCCATTCTCATGAAGTATTTATGTTCCTCACTTTATTTTGTGGAGACCACCATCACTTTACATTTACATGGGTGGAATTTTAACAGCCATGTATCTGACAATTCTTGCAGACTATACAGGTCTGTGTGTAGCATTTTAACTTCTTCTGGGTTGGAGATTTCTCTGAATAGTTTAGTGTCATCAGCGAACATGTAAACGTCATTTATATATATGTCAAACAGCAGTGGGCCCAGAACGTTTCGCTGGGGTATGCCACTCATGACACTAGCCCAGTCAGAAACTGTGCTATTGATCCTGATCTGTTGCTTCCTGTTGGCTAAAAAACTGGATACCCACCTTAGTACGACTCCTTCGACACTGTGCCTCTCAACCTTGCTAATTAAGTGCCTGTGTTGGAGCTTATCGAATGCCTTCTGAAAATCCATATAGACAACATCCACTGTTCCCTTGCTGTCCAGGATGTGTGTCCACTTGTCCAGCACTTGGAGTAGCTGGAGGCTGGTTGATCTTCCGCTAATGAGGCAGTATTGTCTGTCACTAAATAATTAGCTGGTCCTGAGGTGACTGTAGATGGCATCTCTTATCATACCCTCCATAATCGTGCACAGGATACAGGTGAGGCTAACTGGTCTGTAATTTTCAGGGCTCTGCCTACTACCTTTCTTTAAAATAGCTGTCACTGTTGCTGTATTCCAGACCTCTGGGAGAGTTCCTGTATCTAGGGATGATTGAAATATTTTAGCCATTGGCTTGCATATTACGTTGCTGAGTTCCTTCAGAATCCGTGCATATATTAGATCCGGTCCAGGTGATTTGGAGACATTGAGTGATTTGAGCTTTTTCTCCACCATGTCGGATAAGATTATCAGATTGCCTAGTCTAGAGTCAGCCTCTTTTCTTGGCAACTGTGGCACTTCACCATCTGGCTCCACAGTGAAGACCGATGAAAAATAGTTTAGTAGCACCTTGGCCTTACCAGCGTCTGAGTCTGTTAACTGATTTGTCCGAGGAAGTTAGTTACGTCCACTTTGGTTTTCGTTTTACTTTTTACATAATTCCAAAAGTGTTTTGGGGTTGTCTTTATTTGCCTGACAATTGATCTTTCATGCTGCTTTAATGATCTTCTTGTCATATTACGGACCTGGTTCCTAGGTTTGAAGTATTCCTGGTAAGTTAGCTGGTTTTTGTTTCTCATGTAGTATTTTTATTTCCTGTGGTTTTTCTCTGATTTTATTCCTGATAGCTTGTTCCAGTGGCAGCTGCTGGTTTGTGTGTGTTTTTCCTGGTGTGATGGTTTCACTGCAGACACATTCACTGACAGCATCCTGTAGTTTTTCAACATATATATTCCATTGCTGCGGTATGTCCTTTGATGCCAGAAGCTGATCCCAGTCAAGATTCATCAACCCTCTCAGTTTGTCATAGTCTCCTTTATCATAATATATCTTCTGTCAGTTACCTTGGTTATTTACAATGTAGCAGTTATAGCAGAATGAGAGAACAGCGTGATCACCTTTTCCTAGTGGGCTTAATATGTCTATGTTACAAATCATGTGTTCCTCTTTCCTAGACATAAAGTCAGTTAGGCTTGGTTATCTCTACCTCTTGCTCCAGTGTTCTGTGTACTGTGTTGGAACCAATATATGCCCTGAATGCATTCCGAAAACTGACAGTCTGGTCTTGAAGTATTCATACTATGTATAATGCGGGTGGACCAATCTATGCTTGGAAAGTTAACATCTCCCATAGTCAATATATGAGAGTGGTTTCTGTCACTAATGTCAGTTAAGGGCTTATTGAGGTTTTCATCGCTTTGTGTGCTGCTTATTGAGGTTTTCATCGCTTTGTGTGCTGCTGTTTGGGCTTCTATAAATGCACCCTGTTATGATTTTATCTTGATTGGCTAACAGGGTCTCTGCCCAGACTGATTCTTTAAAATCTATTTTTACTTCTAACTGTGTTGATGCTAAACTACTGTGAATGTACAGGAGAATACCGTGCCCTTGGTTTGACATGATACAGTCATAGCTATCCATTTATAGTTCAGATGGGTTCAAGGCATATCTTGATCTTTTGGCTTATATTCATTAACAGTTACAATTAAAAGACAAGTCTCACAGTCATTTATAATTAGTTTCAGCTTATTAATCTTGTTGGTTAAACCGTCAGCATTGGTGTATAAAATAGGAATTTTGTTTATTTGATGTAGATTGCTTCTGTTAGCATCCTTACTTGCTATGTTAGTGATCCTGTTGCTATCAATTATCACACAATTATTATTTACAGTTTCATGCACAGGTTTAGCATGCATGCTTCTTAGTCTGTTGGAGGAGTGGTCCCAGACCGATGTGGGGGTATTGAGCCTGTTAACTGTCTTGGGGCAAAGTCTGCTTCCCCTTCCTGCTGTGTCAAGTCAGGTAGTATATATATATGCCAGTATACATTTATGGGGCAGGCTTACCCCTACGAAAAAGTTTACTTTGCAGATAACTAGCCGCTAGTTAGCGACTAGTTTGTGGCAAAGGAAAAACTGAGGGACAGGACATAACATGGCCTAGTGGCTAGATGTTAACCTACCGTTAAGTGGTGGCATAATTAAAACTGAGTGGCTGGTTTTCAGCAGAGTATGTGGTTTGCCAAAAACTGAGTGGCTGGTTAACACGAAAGACTCTGTTTCTCACAAACTGTATATATATATATATACATGATGACCGACTTAAATTCATGTTCCTCAGTTTGCATGACTCATTTACATGTTGCTAAATATTAAGGCATTACAATTATTTATTTATAATCATGAGATAATACAGCCAAACCTTACTTTACTGTACCTGTGGTTCAATGTTTCGTTCTTTTAAAATTCCATGAGTCCTCGTCCTCTGTATCACTTTGGGTGGTTTCGGACATTGATTGCTGAGTCTCTGTTACTGGGTAATCCACAGTCAAATATATGCAAATGTTCTTAGCGTGTTGCAAACAGAAGCAATACAGTACCCATTGTACCAGTGCAGAAATATATTTGTGTGTGAGTGGGGAAGTGGTGGTTTGAATATAGAGGTCAGCTTATCAGTGTGTATGTTCGTATGTGTGAGTATTGATGCATGCTCTTAACGTAGATATCTGTGAAGAACCAATTCAGAGAATCCTCGCCTTGAAGAGCACGTTATTGCTTCTATTTTGCCTCTAATTCTTTCTCTAAGGACAGCTTCAATGATTTTGGCTAGTGTAGGGGAGAATAGTTTTGCCTCTGCAATCATTTACATCTAGATGTAAGAGTTTTGTCGGGCCCCATTTAACCCCCTGGCCCAGGGTCTCGATCTCACACTCCAAGAGTGGGACTCGTCAAAAACTGTATGTATTCACTTCAGTTACCTGTTTTCGTGAACGCATGCGGTCGTGTCGTTGGCAGCCATCTTGTTAAAAAAATAAACTAACTTTTATAAAGATGGCATGACATTCCCCAAACTTTTAATCATTATGGGCTCGTTAAAGGAACCACTGTGATAAATCGTCTTTTATTAACTGTGATAGGCTGATGCAATGGATAGCTGACATTGTATTTTTTATACTACTGACACTATTTTAGATTAAGACTGTGATATTGTTTGAAGACTGTGGTATTATTTTACACTCAATCTTTGATCAACTTATTTGCACACGTACAACCTAAGTTTAAGCTGTCAGCCTCTGCTGTGAAGAGCATTCGTCTTTACAGCACACTAAGCTGTTTACTAAGCATGCCCGGCCAGCGACACCACACCTTTAACGTCAAGTACTTCTGCCGTGGCACGTGTCACCACACCAGTGGTATTGAATGCATCTTCACAGGCATCATGCACCACACAGTTAATATTAAGTGGCACACACCATATTAGCTTCAACATCAAGTGCTTCTATCATACATAACGCTACGCCATTAATAGCAAATGCTCCTGGTGTGACACATATCACTGCGCATCTGGTGCTTGACGCTCCTGCTGCTGCTCATAGTACTACTCCAATAATATTGAATGATTCCACTGATACTGTTAATATACAGCCGCTAGTCTTGTCTGAATCCACTCTTTTAGCAGAAAGGCTCAACACAGTAAAGGAAAAAGAAACCGCAGATAGAGCAAGAGAATGATGAGTGAAGCAACGTGAAGACAGAGTGACGGAAAAGAGCATGAAACTGCCGATTTAACCCAACGCATGGGAACAAAACAGGCTCGTGCATTCAGCTAGAAACAAAAAATAAAGACTCAGAGATTCATTAAGACTACTGCTTCAGAAGCGAATAGGCAAGCAGTAGTACCATCTTTATCTTCATGCCACTGCCATGCACAACGCAGTGCTCCACATGCTACCGCTCAAAACTACACAACTACTGATCCTCCCCTGATGAACAATCTGTCCATGCTTCATCCTCTTTCAAACCTAATTCGGCAAGAGGTTGCAAAGCAATTTGAACTCCGAGAGCTACAGGCAGAAGTCGGGTATCTGAGAAAAGCTGTCAGTAACATTGGTCATATGTCACCACCATCAGTCAAGCACAGCTCTAATGCAAACTTTCATCCACCACACCCTCAGGATAATCATGTGCCATTGTTGCCATATAGCCACGATCAGCCTTATTTCCACCATCCTGTCCCTTGGGAGAGTCCGTATCCAGCACCTTTTTCAAACGTTGCAGCAGGACCTGATGCGAGACAGTTTATTCCTCCACTTCCTTATCATCACCCAAAGCTGGCTGATGGCAACGGTAAATTCAGAAGGTCTTACCCAACCAGGTCGAGTCATCAACCTGTGCGTCCTGCAATACAGAAGAGGCAATCTGCATCAAAGCCTATGCAGCAATCAAAGCCCAAACAAGACAGAAAAGTAGCAGTCAATGGGAGCTCTGTCTCATCAGAAACTGCAGTTTTACAACTGCCAGAAGTTATAACTATACCAGGCTTTTCAGCTGGCGCTGATTCTGCAAACAAGGTAGACAACCCAATATCGTTGCCAACACAAACCAATGAACTAGTAACCCAAATGAATGATGTTTGGCCCAATGGTAGAGACAAGAATGGTTCTCGATGAAGCTCATTGCCCTCAGTAGTAGAAAATCTGCTAGATACCATCAAGGTGAGCAATCATGAACTTCTGCTGCGTTCCCACAGTGAGCAAACTTGTAATTCAGCAATTAACATTAACATTATTGCAATCCAAGAAAACTGGCTCTACTTATTCGAGCGTGATGGCATAGCTAGTAGCCTTTATAAATGTTCTTCTCATCTGAAGATTTTGACGGAAATAATCCAGTGCATCATTCGGCTCACTCGGGTGGTCATGGTAGTATAGCCTTTCTATGGAAAACTGGTCTGAATGCTATTATTGAGCCATTGGCGATGGCAGTGAGCATGTAGTCTGTATTCTGCTCAACGGGGGTTCAGAGCAGCTGCTCTTTATATCAATACCTATATGCCATGTGATGGCTCATCAAAAATGGCAGATTATCAATCTGTCCTATGCGAAGTTTCAGAAATCATTAACAAGTATCCTGATGCTCAGGTCATCTGGTGTGGAGACCTTAATACTTCCATACACAGAGAGTCACCAAGGCAGTTTGACCCACTTCGAGCTTTCGTATAGAAAAACAGTTTCTGCCTGGCAGAAAATTACCCAATACAGCCTACATTTCACATGGCTACAGTATGTCAGCAAGGAAAACGGTGTTGTTCTGGACGAACCTGTTCTACTCCAGTCTCTTGTACTGTTAACTTCTGCCACAGAGAAACTGTGATACGCAAGCCTCATTCACCTCTCACTATCTGGAAATGGGATCAACTTGATCTTGAATGCTATAAAACTGCCATCTGGCGGTAATACATGTCACCTTAGAGGTTAATCTATTAACACGACTACAGCTATAGATTATATTGTGAGTGAGCTACACTGTGCTCGCCTCAAAGCAGCTGAACAGGCTGTACCACACAAGACCATGCACAGCAGAAGAAATGAGGAATGTGTCCCTGCGCGTGTCCTCCATGTGTACAAAGACTCTAAAATGGCCTTCTGGAAGTGGAAATCACATGGTAAATGTCCTAGTGGCCCGATCCGTTCAGAAATCAGATAATTAAAATATGAAGTTCACAGAAGGAGGTTATGACACCACAATCTAACCCAGACTTTAATGATGACGTTAAAGATGTGATAGATCATGATATCGCCAATATCTGCTGAATGACTGTAGTTCTATTGTGCCACTGCCCATTACTTCTGAAGAGGTGAGGTTGGCTGCTAAAAAGCTTCATCGTCGCAAAGTGCCAGACCAGATTGGACTTTCTGCAGAGCACATCATTTACAGCCTTAATGAGCTGATGCCAGTCCATTGTGCCCTTTATAATTTCATCCTCCAGTTAAAGCTTGTTCCTGCGATTTTCAAGAACCTTAACATCGATACTAAAGAAGGCAATGTCCCAGCACATTTTGGGTAGCTACCATGGCATCATGGTGTGTTCCGTTGTCGGGACACTTCTGGAGATCATTATAGCAACCAGACTAAGACTTTTCTATGATCTTGTTCAGAGTAAGCTCCATGCCAGTTTTACAGAGGGTGCCAGTTATCTGTTTACTTCTCTTCTAGTGACCTAAACAATTGCAAAACATGAGCACAACAATCAAGACATGGTAATGGTTCTGATATATGCGGAAAAAGCATTTGATGTTGTGTGGCATGACTCCCTGATGGGGGAACTGTATAAACTTGGGATTCCACTAGCACTATGGACCATCATGGACGAATGGTACAACGAGCTTTCTGCCAGAATCAAATGGGGTCATCAGCTATCTACACCTTTCCCAATTCAGCAGGGTACTGGCCAAGGCAGAACCTTCTCTCACTCAACTACACAGTCTTTAACAATCTGCTGCTCCTGCAGATAGAAGAGTCTGGCCTCAGTGCACACATTGCCGACATTCCAGTACCAGCTCCAACAACAGCGGATGATATCACAGCCCTTGGGCCGTACAACAGTCTAGAGTCCCAAGCAATTATTTCTCTTATCGATGTATATGCTGCAGACAACTGCTATACTATGGGCATGTCAAAGACCAATGTCATCATTTATCGCAATAGTAAAGCCGATCTACAGAAATCTGCCATCACTTTCAATAGTCACGAACTTGACATTGTTGACCATGCAACTCATCTCGGCGTTGTCCAGGGACCTGCTCAGAACATTATGCAACAGTGGCTTGAAGCTAATATTTCCACAGCCAGAAAGACAGCCTACATGCTCTGCGGGGATGGTTTTCATGGCAAGAATGGCCTAAAAATCAGCAGTGTCGCGGAAAATCTGGATCACTTATATTCAGCCTCTCCCCTACATGGAACAAAAATCTGGATGTGTTCTGAGAAAGAGTGTTCTGTACCAGAGCAGATCACATGTGAGCTATTGAGGCAACTACAGAGTCTCCCTGATAATGTACCAATTCCAGCTATTTATGCCCTACTTGGTGTGATGCCAGTAACAGCCGAGATGCACAGATGAGCCCTAGTTTTCTTCTGCAATGTCATCAGCGAGCAAACAAGAAGGGAATTTGAACTCACACTTCGTCAACTTTCACGAAAAACTCTGGATGCCAGATGTTGGTTCTCCTGGATATCACGCACCTTGTGGAAATATAACCTTTCGCCAGCGCATGAACTTCTAGAAGCACCTCCTAGCAAAGAGGACTGGAAAAAACGTGTTAGCTATGCCATCATACTATTCTGGTCTGAAAGCCTACAATGTCAAGTGAAATAGCTTATAGTTCATTGTGTTATCTGTCTCGGGGCCAATTTGACTTGTCAACAATATCCCAGTCTGGTCAACTGTACAGATGTCTACTCATGAAACGAAGAAAGCCACATATAAGGCTAGGATTTTTAACTGGCACTCTACGTCTACAGATGTATTATGGCAATAATCCAATGTACCTGCTGTGTATGGATGTGGCTGAAACCAGAACACATTTCCTGTTTCAGTGTCGTTTGCTCGATAAGGTTCGTGTTCCACACTACAGAATGTTCTGCCAGATCCGCTGTGATCTTGGTGTCACTGATCCTACTCCAGACCTTATTTTTCAAACTTTGCTGAACTCACTTTTCCTGATGCATCCATCTAATCCACGTGTTGATGAAATTGAGCACATAGCTAGAGACTGGATATACTTCACATATTGTTTGAGACTGCGACTGCTGAAGACTCATGGTCCCCTGTCAATCTAGATAGACAACAACCCTTAATCGCTTGTTCGACGTGCACCTAGAAGAGGCAGGAGCTACACACCTCACCTCATGTAGCCTCATGTATTTACTGGAGGAAAGGATTGTCCTATGTGTCAAGATCCTCGCCTTCACAATTCTCTAACATAACTGATGTGCTGTATCTCGAAGCATAGATACTGAGTTCTGCATCAAAATTGTGCACTGTCTCTTGCTGCTTCCAATGTCTGTCCAGCCGCGCTTCGAATGTCTTTACTATTGGAGTACTCACTATTGATTCAGGTATGCTGTTCCATGGCTCTGCAATCTGTATACAGAAGCTTGTTCTGTCTCAGGCTAGTCCTTGCTCTTATCTTGAAGATCGTCAAGTGGTGCCCCGTAGTTGTTGACTCCCTGAGAGGGATCTCTGGACCGACATCTCTTTCAGACACCAACTGCAGCATCTTCCCAGATAACGCGCAGCTTACTGGGCAGATGCTGGGCCAATACTGGGCCGATACTTTCAGTATTGGCCCGGTATCAGCCCGGCATCGGCCCAGTAAGCTGTGTTATCAGGGTTATAGCTCTCAATTATGTCGCCTCTCAGTCTATGGTAAGTTAATGTTGATAGCCTCAGTTTCACCAGACACTCTTCATAGCTAAGGTCCCTTAGCTCTGGTGTCAGCTTTGTGGCTCTTCTTTGAACAGTTTCCACTACAACTATGTCTTTTTTACACAGTGGATGACACACTGCATTAGCATACTCGAGGTGAGCTCTGACCAGTGCCTCGTACAGCCATAGGAAGTTTTCCATGTCTAGGTGCACGAATGTCCTCCTGATCAGCCCCATAAGTTTTCTTGTCTTGTTGACCTTCTCACTTATGTGATCCTCGAATGAGAGCCGGCCATCAACTGTGACCACTAGATCTTTCTCTTTGTTGATCTTAATCGGTCTATGCTTGGGCCCTTCTTCACTGTCACCTTTCATAAAATAATCTCTCGTCTCTTCTCCCTGACTTTGACCAACTGTCATTACTTTACATTTCTCAGGGTGAAACCGTAGCAGCCACATGTCAGATCAATCCTGTAGCTTAAACAGATTTCTTTCAGCACATTCTGGCCCTCCTCACTTTTGATCAGATGTGAGATCTTAATTGCATCATAAGTGTACATATAAGCTTCTGATGTCACGGTATCTGGAAGGTCATTTATGTACAAGACAAAGCGGGCTGGTCCTAGCACACTGCCCTGGGGAATCCCGCTGATCAATAACCTTATTCCATTCTGAAGCTAAGTTGCTTACTATAACTCTCGACTCTGTGTTTTGTCTGATAAGAAAGTTTTGATCCATTGGTCAAACATTGCCCTAGCTGTTATTCCATATCTCATTAGCTTACTTGCCCTGTAGGTGGGGCTTAGAATACACCTTCCGTATCCTCTGCATGTCGTAAGAGGCGACTAAAGGAGGTAAGGGTGAGGTAACCCTGACAGAAACCTCGAGTGCTGAAGACGGAGATTCCAGACCGCACGGCGCACTCTAATAAACCATGGATCCACACACTTAACGCTTATGATCATGTCGATAGTCACTTACAGGACTGGCGGTATGACCAGCGAACGAAAAGAAGAAGAAGATTAGCTTACTGAGGAGATGCGGGTGAGGTACTGTATCAGACACTTTCATAAAATCAAGGTATATAACATCTATGTTGCTGCCCCCTCTATTTTTTACGTCCATCCATCTATAGCACCCCTGATAGCATTCCTATATGGGCCCATATGGGGTGGATCTGGGTATCTGGGATCTGGGAATGCGCAGATGGGGCCCAGATGGGTGGCATATAGGCTATTAAAATCTAGATTTAAATTCACGATTTACTCAGATGTACCTCATAAATGGAGGTGGATATGGAATCTAAGTAATAGCCTGAGTCCATAATTCATCCTAAGAAGTCCTATGAAGATAATTAAATCTTTCCCATATGGGTCCCATATGGGCCGTGGGTGCAAAATGGCATGAAACCCATATGGGCCCATATGGGAAACAATATGGGGCCCATGTGGGCCCCGTATGGGAATGTTATCAGGGACCTTCAACAACTGCATGCAGTGACATGGATCTGCCTGAAATGAAGCCAAACTGCTTATCGCTGAACATGGAGTTACGTTTCATGTGTTCAATGATGCAGTCTCTGATGATTGATTCCATCAACTTACACAATATGCAGGTTAAACTCACTAGCTTAACAGTTCCTTGCTGACTAATTACATTATCAAGAAGAAGAAGAATACCAAAGAACCCCCATAGCTGTACATTGGAACTGGACGTAGGATTTCTCCTATAGGTCCAGATCTTCATACTCTTCATATGTGTCTACAACTACTGCGTGGTTTGCCTCGAAGTATCTATACGCTCCTGTCACAACCTCAGATACAATTAGCATAATACGAGATACAAGATGCTAACCACTATGCCTGATAGGAAGGTAATATTTAAGAAGAATAATTATTCCGGGGTAAAATTAAAATTGGTTTCCACGGAGAAAACAAAATGTCGTCCAATAGGCAAAAAGATCTCGAGTTATTCTTGAATAAGGTAGATGATCTAGGTGAGAATTTTATTTCTTTTGTTTGTACGGTTATGAAAATACAGTAACCACCTGATATATTTTGTAAATTAATTTTAAACAGTGGGCACATTTATCCAAGTTACCAGTTTTCGTTTTTACGGTTGTACCGTAACCATTGCATACAATGTGTGTCGGTGG
>JAVVLW010003464.1:40000-55000 GCA_034401795.1 Chaetoderma sp. LZ-2023a | reverse complement strand
CACTACAGTGTTAAGAAGGGATGAAACGCAAAAAGTCAATCAACACCTTGAGTACTACTAGAGTCTGGCGTTGGCGGGGGAGAGGGTCTGAGGGGGAACTGGAGCTGGGTAAGATACACTTTAAGATGTCATAGCTTCGACAGCTACGTGCAACGGAGAAAGTGTTGGATCGTGAGTGTCTAACAGATGCATGTCACCACACCAAAAGGCGTATAATTGTGTGAAGCTCATTGGCATGAATCCTACGATAACACGTTGACAGATCCTACACATGGTGAGATTGGTTTCGGTTCACATGTATATATGTATAAGCCAGAGTGCCCTTCAAGTTTGAGCACGGCAAGTGAAGTCAAGTCCAATGCTTTATTGACTCAGACACAGTCTTGCTGATCCTAAGTCTCTAAATGTTACCTTCATAACAGTTATGTTAGCCGTCTAGTGAATACGCTGGTCGTAGATATGCCAGAATTGCCTAGTGCACCCACCAGGTAAAACAGAATAAACATAGTTAGCCGTTCCAGTATCAACGAATTAGAAGTATGACTTGAAACATACGTCTGATTCACTAGCTGTATACCTTCAGGTACCTAAGGAAAGTTATTATAGGATTACTTATCATATGGAGACTTTCTGTTACACTGCTGTCTTAAGCTAGGCTCAATGTTATTGTGGGAATAATTATTACAGTCAGCCATCAAGGCAGAATTGTGATTCGGAATAGCCTGTTCTTATTACTGTTAGCCTAATTAGGGCCAGAGTTCATTTTCGCTATGAAAAGAGGAAAGTCACTGTCCTTCTCTCTGATAGCCGCAGAAGAAATGAAAATGTATGGTAGATTTTGAAGCCAACGTGTCTATAGAAGATACTCTAGGCCACGTAGCTTGGCGTTCACAGATACTGCTATATATCGCTAGGTAAAGTACTATGGCAGCTACAGCTGCTATACCAATTAGAATCAAAATAGTGAAGTTAATGTTTATTAAATTGTAACTTCACCAGAGACATACAATTCAGACACTTATTTTCAGACATCTGCCACTTTGGTGGTGCACATATGTCATGTGAAATGTGACGTCAGTCGACACGTGTGGTATTTTGACAATGGCGTCAGATACTTGAGCAGTTGCTCGGATCCCGCCATTGCAGAACCAGTCCAGTGGTCAGATTAATCCTGGCTCTACCAGGAGGGGAGAAACAAACAGCCTGCCAGAACGCACAGTTGCACATGCAGGAGTACCTCGATTGAATTCTGCCAGCCACTCTGACATCTACTCATGTCACGGCGCACATATGCACTAAATTATGCTCTGTCATTCTTTCATTTTCTCCCTTGGAGCAAATCAAAATGGTCAATGTGGACGCTTTATATTATGTCAAGATTATATCATTATATAACATGCTTGCTAAATATGACGTCATATGCATGTGGTACCCACAGACATGTTAATAGTATCTCTTTCTTACATTATAATTGTATGTTTATGTGTTATTGTGTGCTGTTGGCGATCAATAAAAATTTATGTTTATATTTAATAATCGCTTAATCGGTTAACGCATGCCACCCAGCGATGACAAATTCTTTATGGTGTAAGAAATAGTCTTTTGCATATTTTTGTAACTTATTTATATGGGAACAGAGCTGTTGCTGCCTATGTCTGCGACACTTTATCGTATCAAATTAATTTGAAAACGTTCAATAGATTTGCTGTATATGACTTGAAACGGAGGCAGGGCAATCTCAAATACGTCATCACTTATCAATGATATGGCCCATCTGATTAAAAACTATTTGTGTCTGCATATATTGAGCACAGAATGTATGCATTATACTGGTGCGGATTTCCCGAGAAGAAAGAATATACACGAATGGATTAAGGACGCTGTTCATGTATGTGAAATATGAAGCGTACATATAAATAGCAGTATGCAGAGGGAGGAACGGATATCCTAGAACATTATGGTAAAAGTTATGTACCATACTTGGGATTATCGATAGTACAAAAAGTGCTATGATTACTGTCACTGTGCTTGTACTCCCGCTGCGACGGTGCTGTTGAATAAGCTTCGGCTTATTGAATAATTTATACATTTTTAGTAAATGCAATGCGCTGATAGTAAATAATGGTATAGCTTCGCAAAATACAGCTTTCATTGTTTGCTTTATTTCAAAGTTACCAGAAAAATACCAAATACTGATTGTGACCTTATTGTATGGGATGTTGTTTACTGTATAATAGATGGAGTATGGTATCGAGATTAGAGCACACAAAAACCACATTGAAACACACCACTTAGCTATGAGAGAAAATGTTACCTTAGCTTGGGCTAGAAGCGGGTGGCAGAGCTGGAAGTAACGCATCCCGGCAAGGAATATCAGATGACACAAACCTGAATGATAACCTGTCGCCGTCAAAAGAACATCTATTTTGCATATTATCAGAACACCTTTTTGAAATATGACTTCTGGTACAAAACCTACTACTAAAATGCCCATTGCAAAACATGTCATCCAATCGCACGCAGCCAGACTTGCAAACACTGTGAAGACTGGTGTCCGGTACTTTCCAGACTTGAAGAAATATATTAAGAGAAATGTATTAGCGATAATACCTATCGAGAAAGCGGCAACAATGAGATCATAGATTGCCCATTCCGGAATTGTCCAATAAAATTGCCATAATAACAGCAATTCAGTGTCTAGTAACGAAAGTTGATCCGTGTAGTTTAACAAAACACGACTTTGGTTAATATACGCCATTATTACCGCATTAATACTATCGTGCTATTGAACCATAAAAATAAATTAACTTCTCTTCCACTTCTAATTATATTCAATTGTAGAAAATTAAAACTGTCTAATAATTTTGATTCCACCACGTTGATTTATGTAATATCTAGTTTGAGCAAGTTATACGGTGAATTGTTCTGAGAAAACCTGGCCACACATTGTGCACATTTCACACACACGCACTAATAAATAATAATTGTAGCACTCTTACTCATTTGCAGGTTTGATATCTACAAGTAAGATTTTAAGGACGACGGTTTAGTAACTTCTTCCAGGGATGTATATGTTTGCCCTCGGTACGCATTCGTTGTGCTGTGTCTACTAGCCTATTTCCAGTCTTCTCCGCAAATATGTGTATAACTAAACACTCTAAAGGTTTGTCTCTGTATGCCAACTCGCCATGCAGTAACACGAGGTTTTGATGAGTTACGAATTAATGCAACATATATAGTCTTTGATGATGACGTCAGCTGAACAGGCACTCTGTGTTGTGCGGGAGATTGATACATACATACATACAATCAAGATAATCATTCATGTTATAGCTATATGTACTTGGTCTATGTAAATATTACTTGCTTGAAGATACTGTGTATTTTGTACATGGAGACATAATTATATGATCTTCAAAACATAATCATGTGGCATTGTGTTGACTGCGATTGATCTTCGAGTACTCGTATAGAAAACACTTATCGTCGTATGTGCATTGTATCAAACTTTCATCTAGTGTAACGTGGCATTGATAAACCGATCAATCTCTCCTGATATCAATATTTGTTTATAACTGTAGGTCTTGATAAATAACTGAAACAGTATTACAGCAAAAACAACCCGAATGCATACTGGGAGTTTGATTTAAACATATGGTGTTCATGTAAGAATGGATATTTAGATGGATGAGCAGGCAGGCGGCCGGGCTGGCGGGTGAGCGGGCGGATGGACAGGCGAGCAGGCAGGCGGGTGGAGTCTGATGTATGTGCAAGCGGGAGGGTGGGCATGTGACTAGGGTTGTGATGAGAGTATGATGTGGAGGGTGGGAGCCTGGGATGGCGGGTGGGCGGGTGGGTGGGTCATCCAGCGTTTGAGCGGGCAGACGGGTGTGTTGGGGCACAGGCGAACATGTGGGGTGGGTTTGATGGTTGTGGGTGGGTGGGTGGGTGGGTGGGTGGGTGGGTGGGTGTGTTGTAATATACATTCGCTCTATATTGTTGGGCTTAGGTTGGCCCAACTAATATAACACAGATGTAATTTTGCCACTGTTCTACAAACGTTGGCCAAAGCCATGTATATAATATTTATAATATCGATTAGCTATAAGTTGTTGGGCTTAAGTTGGCCCAACAACTGTAACTCAACTGTAATTTGGCCACGGTTATGCCAACATTGATCCTACACTTTATTAATGAATAATTGGACGGGCAAGCAGACAGACAGGCAGGCAGGCAGGCAGGCAGGCAGGCAGGCAGGCAGGCAGGCAGGCATGCATGAAAGGTAGGCAGTAACGTGGTTAATGCGCTGACTCAGAATTAAAAACAAATTGGAAATGTTTTGTATTTATTGTATTTCCTGACATTTGTTATTTTTGCTTTATTGAGGCGATATGGCATTAGAATATTGGCTTTGAGATGACAATGTTGGACATGTTAATTTCGATTTTAACAAGACGCTACATAGATTCAGATTATTATCCACGTTGCTAGACGCAAGGATATATGCGAGCATGGAGTGCTTCATCATCTTCTTCTTCTTCTTCTCCTTCCTCTTCTTCTTCTTCTTCTTCTAACTGGAGTATAGTTAATGTTAAAATGGCGGCATATGTAACTCGCCAACCCCTGATGGATGGCAAAAGCCAAACGGACCCCCTTCCCCTCGAGAATGCATTTCTGGATTAAGGTCTCGTATTAATATCGAATATAAATATCACAAAGAAAACGGTTTATTAGAGAATTTTGAGCATTTTTGGGCCTTTGACAATTTTATCTGTGGTATAGAGGACACTATTCTAAAATTCAACGGCATTTAATGTTGTTTGTCGTCACTTTTTATATTTCTGCTTGTATGCTGTATATTTATGTAATCACCCTCATTAAACGATTTTATTGGCAGTAGGATATTCTTCTTTTTTCAAATTGTTCTAAAAGTATTTCTGATTTTCTTTTGGACTGATTCTGTTGCAACGTCATTAAAAATATATATTTTCATGCACAGTTGTAATATTTCGTAATTAATAAAGTATATGAAAAGTCTTCTTTTTTTCTTCGGTTTCTTCTTCTTCTTCTTCTTCTTCTTCTTCTAGTTCTTCTTCAGACATTTTTAAATGGCTTTGGTTCTACTGGCGGGATTTTATCCAAATATCGGGGTGGGGCGGGGTGGGGCGGGTAGGGGGCGGTGATGTGCCCATGGGATCTGGAGCAAATCTCCCAATGTTGGGCTCTGGAACGCAACTGCAATAACCGTTAGCAACAGTTTACAAAACAGACAGTTTTACGCATTCTTCAATAACTCCGGTTCTGCTGGTGCGATTTTCTCCATACTTGATTGGAAGCTTGCCCACGTGGTCCCGAACACTCCGATTCTGTGGTCAAAGGCAACAGCAACAGCTTTCAGAAACATTTTTGTCAAAATATTCATTTTAGGTCGGTTTTCAACAACTCTAATTGAGCGAACTTTGCTGAACTTGGGTTGATGTGTGTTCGTGGGGTCCCGAAGACGTATGCCACTTTTATATTACGGTTAAAACTAAAACGCAACAGCTTTCAACAATATTGTTAACAAAATAGACACTTTTGACGGCGACATGACTGAAAAATATATCAACGATCCAGTTATTAGACAAATTTATCCTTGTTCTTAAAACCTATTACTGGTCGCAAGTTGAGAGGTTGTTTTAAATTACCCTGTACTTTATGATATTCATCTTTCAGGATTTCCGCAATTTCTGCATTTTCTATTATATGTCAGAGTGAATTGAATTATTTCAAGCTAAGCATGTATGCCGCTCCGCCATTTTGTTTCGAATTTCTTAATCCAAACCGATTCTCTAAGTTTCCTTTGTTTATGTATCGAGCATCTGAATGTATGATCAGGAAGGTTAAATTGCTCGGTAGCATACGTGCCTTCTTCATGTCTAATATCGCAATGGTACCTAGTTGCTCGCCATCTTAAAGTGCATTTAGTTTCACCGACGTACAGCAATTGGCATAATTTGTAGGATATTACATAAATGACATTTTCAGAATCCCAATCTAAATTAGATTCAATTTAGAATTTCTCTTTGTTCTGATAGCTCATAAATGGTTTTTTTATTTGGAAGAAGTAGGTCCAAATTACACCTTTTGTTTTCACATTTTCGTGATTCTCCTATGCCTACAATTGGCGGGTTGTGACGATTGTGGGAGGCTTGTGATCTGCAGCCTTATCAGGGATAGTTTCCAAATCACGTAAAGTTGCATCGTTAATTTTGTGTAAAAATCTAAATGAATAGCCTATCGGCTTGAGGACCTTTGGTAGAACACAGAGAAACTGATCTGGTTTTGTAACCCGGTGATTGCTGTTTAGGAAAAGTTAGTTGGTGTTACCATCTTTCTGGACAATATAATTTAAACCATTGCCATCCATACAAATTAGAAAATGCCTAAAATCTATAATGTGGCTGCATTGCATCTCATAGACCTAAACCTGTGACACTTTTCTCCTTCGTACATGGTTACATATTTTTACCATGCTTCCCATGAGTACCTTTACAGACGGCATAGGTTCATTTTCCAATCTCGTATAAATACTTACATGATGGCGTAATATTAGGTTACATGAAATACTTGCCATCATACTAATATATTATGTTCTAGCAAGCAGAAATCTGACCTTCAACAATGATCATTATGTATAAGTAGTATTTTGAACATACAAAACATGCAAGTAGATATTTGGAGATCTTCAATTACAGTAAAACATAAAACAAACGACTGCCCTAGGGGAAATCCTGATCTCTTTAATACAAGTCATCTCATTTGCTTTTATTGCCAGGACGAAATTTACTCCATGGCATGTACTTCATGGAATCATAGGTGTAATGGCTGACGATGTGTGCGTATTTGATGCAGCAATTGATAACGTTGACCAATACCAGGAATGTTTAGATCGGAAATCCACAACACATCGTATGGCAAGTGATGCAAATGTAATGTGTCAGAGAACCTTGTCAGAAGCAACTTATACCGTGAACAACTAGAAAAGCAATCACAGAATGATAGACTTTGGGCATTGAAGAAACTGTTAAAATGTATTCAAAACATGCTCTCTGTCCTGAAACAGATGCTCTTAATGAGTATGATAGTACACTTCTGAATATAAGTAAAGTAGTGTTTGCTGTGAGGAGGCTGTGACTAGTAACCTAAACTGGAAATTACATCAGCAATTCAAATATTCCTCAAGAGTATCAGGCTGGTCTGGCTTCAACTCCTTTGTGTCAACCACGAATCTGCCTAGCAGCAGTAAGTTATCTTTCATTCATCGATGTTGTCACCAATAGATCTCCCACAATACTGCACTCCTACCAGTTGTCAAACTAGCGTCAACCCTAGGTCGTGACATTCATAACAGCAGATTAATGTATCTGTAGTAAAGTACACGAGATTCTGTGGACTAAGATTCCCTCACTACATGAAAATGTCACCATGTGCAGTAATTCGCGGAACCAGTTTGTCCCATGGATGTTGCAATGTTTGAGAACGATCTTATAGTGGCGAGCGCCTACCTAAAGGCCGGTGTGCCCTGTGGTCATTCCCAGGAAATATTTGAATATTAGATGCTCTGGAAAGCCACGTTCTACAATCTGATTGATAAACACCATCATAATGCACGCACGCACACACACACATCGTCAGGTGTTATATATGTGCTTTCTACTGTAATGGTGGCCTTCTATTCATACTTGTGATTCTGATAGATATGCCCTTCTTCAGGACGCCACATGATTCAGGTTGATCAATTATCTAGGGGTATGTGAGCCATAGATGCAGTAAGGCCCTTCTTTACCGTATTGGCAGAAAACAGTCTGCAACAAATTACCCAATCGGATAACTTCATATTATGTTGACATTTTCTTGTGTTTACTTAGGGCTGAAGGAGATGCAGACGTTAATATTCACCTTAATGCGGTTTGTGAGACAATACCATGGCTCATAAATGCAGGAAGAACTAACTACTTTAGGTTTCCCCCAGTTTACATAGTAGACACGAATATGCTAGAAAAGGAGAGCTGGAAGAATATGTTATCTTCGAAAGAGATAGCTTTTATGTCCACATATTGAGAGGCAATACATTTAGCTGTGTCATAGCTTACCAAACACTAGCACAAACTATCAACAGTTAATGCAGATAAATGATCACTTATCGCTTTAATATTAGGTAAGCGGCCCTGGCAAGAGGGCTCACTACATGGCGGTCTTCTGGACAACACATAGCCGCCTTCCAAGCATTATGTCAGACCACACATACACACACATGCGCGCGCACGCGCGCGCGCACACACGCACACGCACACGCGCACGCGCACGCGCGCACGCGCACGCACGCACGCACGCACGCACGCACACACGCACACGAACACGAACACGAACACGAACACGAACACGCACACGCACACGCACACGCACACGCACACGCACTCACACTCGCACGCACGCACGCACGCACGCACGCATGCATGCACGCACGCACACACAGAGCAGGACAGAGAGAGAGAGAGAGAGAAAGAGAGAGAGAGAGAGAGTATTGCTTGTCTGGAATGAGATTAAGCTGATGTCACCAAAATAGTAGAGCTGATTTGTGAATCGTCCCAAAGCCCATTACAGCTAGATACAGCGCCTGTAGGTTAATTTACTCACCAGTAGGCTTTGTTTCTTCGTCCTAAGTTTAGGACTCTCTTATCGAGCGGGTCAAGTAGCTAATTCTGCAAAATTAAATATTTCTTAAGGAACGTTTTGTAGATATCACAGCGTCAATAGGCTTTTGGAAAATAAATATATGCATTAAACTACAGACATTCACAGGCATAAAGAAGGCGATAATTATCGAGCAAGCAAGTTCAAGATGGAATGTAAGGTACTTTTTCGTGGTTTGATAGCCACCTCTATCAGAGAGGTTGACTTTGCTGATACAGTTAAACATTAACTTTCAAATGTCCCTCCACCAGTATTCACTGATGATGGCACGTTGAATAAGACTACAACGACTACTACTGTTCTTGCTAAGATATTCGAATTATCTACATTGTGTCACGGAATAGTCCAGTCCCAGAAATCAACAGTGAAACAGCTTCTTATATGATTAATGACATGGCTATGCGTAGCTTATTGAAGTAACTGCTATATAAATCATATTGCGATCCTGATTATCTTGTAGTCAAACGCCCCATGGGTGTGCTTAACAGGACACAATGCACATGCAATAATGTGTGCTACTATTATCTTTGATAGATGTGACAATAAAACTTCAGTTAAATCAGCCGAGCGTGTAAATCTAACTGCACAAAATAATGCCCGAGCATATGTATTATCTGCAGCACGCATTGTTCCACCTTACAAAACATTATTTGGCAAAGATAAAATCAAAATGGCGCTAATAGCAGGTATTATTGATTCAAGCCAAACATACAAGGCAACCGTTAGATATTTTGATAATAATTTAACTGGAAGCCAGAAAGACTTTTTCGCATCTGGCGTTGAAAAGAGTAACATATCGATGATTTTTCACAGTGACCACTAATCGATGCTTCACTAACCGTAACGTATCCCTTTATGATAGGTTTTACTGTAATTCAGCTTTCTGGTTTATCAATCCATCATCTGACGTCATATCACGGCATAATTAATTAAGTAACATGTATGATGACATCATGGTCATTACGTAAGTAATTATTCTATACAGTCCGTCTTTAACGCCTAATAGGCCGACACGTTGTACGAATCTGTCTTTAAAATTTAATAAACAGGCTGTCGAATATTTTAAAACTGATTTGAATGGGCACTGTTGCTGCCCTAGTATGTAACAGCTAGCATGTATAGCTTTCTGGAAATTGATAGTCAGGGAGTTCAGGGATCGATCAATCCCACCACGGAAGAAGTGTGGGTGAAGCTTAGCTAGAGATGAGCGGGGCATAGGAAATCTTTAACAGTTCATTAGCACACCTTACAAACATAATAATTCATCTTCGTGATGTACCAAAAACTTAATTGTATATATCTCGTGGGACGTGGTTATTTAATAAAGGTAATGGTCTACTCGATACAGGATCGGAGTGGGGGAGCGAGGGTCGTGCAATATGGCGATGGGTATCCGTGTGTATCAGGAGATGCGTCTAATAAACTACTGATCTGATTTTGCTCAAATTTTATCTCAATGAAGGAACCGTACAAGAGGATTTCCCTACCGTTGCGGCAATCTGAATAAGAACCATAATCCGTATAGGATCAAATCCTGGATCTGTGAATATATCGGACACTACCGTTCCGATTTCGCTCAAATTACATCACTAGAACGGGTCTCACCGTGTACTAGGATTCCACAACGATGAGCGTGTGCGGAAGAAACATCAGGATAATCCGAAAAATCAGGCACATCATAAAGAACATCATAAAGAACAGAAAATCGTGTTCCCAATGTGAAAATCCCCGGAGGGCAAGTGTCTGCAATCTGTGATGCTCTTTTTGCGATTTTAACGTTTACTTTGTATTTATTTTGCCTTCTGCCACTTCAATACCTTTGTGGTCACGGTACTGATATTGTGAGGGAGCTCATATATGATTTTGACAGGGTTTACAAGAGTAGGTACAAAACAGGCACTGAGAATATCAATTAGTGACAAGAATATCCAAATATATGATGTTTAGATTTTATTCACAGCAAACGTAAGCGTATGCCCTTATATGTACACCGCCAAATATATTATTTTGTCAGACACAGCGACAACAAATTTGCAAAAGAGTAGTTCAACTGATTAAGTGCAACATTATTTTTTTAATTTCATAACATGTTTCCGTAACTACTATATTAAGGGAATTGAACATACGTTCTCTCAACTTAGGTTAACCCTCTTCCTACAGGTTCATTACATGTCAGCATACAGATACACTTAGAAACCAAAAATATTGCATCGTCATAATAAAACACACGAGAGAGGGAGAGAGAGAGAGAGAGAGAGAGAGAGAGAGAGAGAGAGAGAGAGAGAGAGAGAGAGTTATTGATATTGTAACTTAGCATCAGTACCAACAACAACAACAGCAGCAACATCAATGTACATCAACATTGCCAAACAACACTGGTAGTAGAAGAGCGAGAGATAGGCGGCTGTTCTTATTGGGCGACAATTTATGATGTCATCAGTGACGTCATCAACATTTGCATTAGGTCACACCCAATCCCGAGCCACACCCCCACCTCCAAAAATACACGAATCTGGTTGGTCGAAAGCCTTTTTCTATTGTTCTCTCTCGACCAATCAGAGTCAAGTATTTTTGCCGGAAAAAAAATTGGACACAAACTGAAATGTTGATGATACCACTGATGACGTCATAAGCTCCGGATCATTCAGACTGCAGATCCCTTTGCCACAATTTTGGGGTGTAGCATTTTGATGATTGGCAGGTGCAACGATACTTAAATGGATACTTGAAAGGTAGGTCACATGAACGCGCAGAGCAGCCGCTGATGCAGTCGCCATTGTTCAAGGGTTTGGATATATTGGCCAATTAGTGGGTGTAATGATATATGAAAGTGTTAGACAGCAGCATGGATTAATTAAAAATATTGATGACGGCATGACTCTCGAACAATCACCACAACCAATTATCTATTGGCAGGTGTAACGAGTTGTGAAATAACTAGGGTGTGGTTGGTCCAATCCGAGGTCACGTGACCCCTGGAGGCCTATCAGATCCGCCGCTGATGGGATGTTTTATACTCATGAGCACACACTTGTCTCACAAGCACCAACATTTGTGCGAAATATGGCTTTTATTCTATTTTATTGTGATATAACATAAGATTAAGCATGGGAGAAAACATACGCCATTTTAAAATCCAATCAGGTTACTGCGAATTTGTAGCTGGAAGTTGAACAATTGAAAAATAACTTAAAACTATAAAGAACTTGTCAGTATACAGTTTAAAATACCGCAATGCATAATTCTTAATGTGTGTTCTTATTGACATGCCATCAGCCACGCTATTCTCACTGCCTACCAAAACCAAGGTTGGCAATCTGACACAGGGCGGTACTCCACTCGAGTACGAGGACCAGCAGACATGCCTGGGAGTCACCTATGATAGAAGATTAACATGGAAGGAGCACATCCAGAATGCAGAGGCAAAGGCCAGAAAAAAGCTAAACATCAAGAAGAAGCTGGTGGGAACAAAGTGGGGTGGCAATGAAAGGATCCTGAAGACCATCTACCTAGGTGCCGTACAACCACACCTTGAGTATGGCTTCAGCTCATGGATGACAGCAGCTAAATCTCATCAACAGAACCTCGGTAGAGTACAAAATCAGGCACTGCGCATCATCACTGGTGGAATGAGATCAACACCAATATAAAAAATGGAGCAGACAGCAGGCATCCCCCCCACTTAGTAAAAGAAGGGAATGCAAAGCACTGATCCAAGCTGCAATGTTCAAATCGTTCAACAACCACCCGATGAAGATCAGGCAAGCACAGCTGTCATCAGGAAGACTTAAAAGATCAAGTGTTGTAAAAGAGACAAAAGCACTTCAAAGGAAACACCAAGAAATGTTGCCAGCACAAATAGAAGACCCGAACCACACCCTTGATCCTCCACCCTGGGAAAACAAACTAGAGAGCATAGCTATTCGCACAACAGTACCTCATCTCACAATCAAAGATGAACACAGTGATGTGAGCAAGACGGCGCTGACCCTAGCCATGTTGGAAGAAATGTACCCTCAGAAGACATGGGTAAGCATCTACACAGATTGATCAGCCAAAGATGCAATTAGGAGCGGAGGTGCCAGACTGCACATACAGTATCTAAACGGGCAACATGAGTCAGCTGCAATACCGACAGGCAAACACCGAACAAACTACAGAGCTGAAGTCGAAGCACTGGTCCATGCAGCTAATACCATCAGCAGAACAGCAGACCCTATTGCACAGATTGTCTTTTTATCTGATGCCCGCTCCGTCCTTGAGGCTATCACCAAAGGTAAGCTGCCACAACTTGAAGAAGCACTACAAACCATCAAATGCTTTCGGATAGCATTGCAGTGGATTCCCTCACACTGTGGAGTCCAAGAAAATGAGGAAGCAGACAAGATGGCAAAGGTGGGTGCAGAAGAGAATCAGACAGAAAACATGGTTACACATACATAGATGAAGACTATCATCAAGTCACTCTATAGAACACCTCAATCAGACGACGCCTACCATCATCTCTCGAGGCCAGAGCAAGTGACCATTTTTCGTCTCAGAACTGGACATAACAGACTAAACCAACACATGTACAGGCGGTTCCACCTTACGACATCGCCCGCTTGTCCTTGTGGAGAAGCAGAACAGACCACAGAGCACATACTTCAATCTTGCAGTACGTATCAGCTGCTGAGAGAAGAGATCTGGCCTTTGTCAAGCTCTTTTCTTGAAAAGCTGTATGGGCCTGTGGAAGAACTGCAGAAAACCACAGATTTCATCTCGAGAACGGCTCTCCAAGTGTGATACCAGCGATCGAAAAGAAGAAGAAGAAGATTGACATGTCAATTAGTGGTTGATTTTTTTTTAATGTATTTAACTAATAATTTCCTGGAATATCAAGATTCTTGATAAGCAAATCTCTTAAACGACGTCATAAAATTGTGTGCTAGAGAAGAATAAGTTATAGAATCTGCACAAAGTCAAATTGACATGCTTATGGCATGCCAACTGTCAGATAGCTATGTGTTTGAGTTGTGTAATTTGGGTCTACTTTGTGCATTTGGCTGCCACTTTAATGTCCATTCTGACACATTATGTGTAGGAAAGGACACAAGACCTTGACTATGATGTGTTTTTACAATTATAGTTAATCACTTAATTATGTTATGTAGCTGTTATAATTTATCAAAAAATGTAAAGAGTTGACCATAGCACTATAAGTGGTGCATTTATTAATCAATATATACTCTTCTGATCTGATGCTGTACAATGAAACATAACCGTCCGATATGAACATCATGCTAATCACCTCTGAAAATGTATCATTTGTAAAATAAATCTGGTCTAGCAATAGCAAACCAAAGATCTGGTTGCATATCACTCATAATACTGGTACAGGTTTCCAGATACATATTATTTATTTTTCCTAAATCACATGTAAACTGTAAAAGTTATAAGTTTGAGTGTGGCATAAATGACATTCATTAGACCCACACTGCAATTCCACATGCATTATATCAGCTGTTTTGCAAATACATTGTAATGCAATGCAATCATTTAAAGCAATTAGACTCCTTGCTCATATGCTAAATTAGACAAGAAATAGCATAGCTACAAAGAATTCAATATGTGCTGGATACTCAGTCTTATCTGTAGCGTTTATGTGCATGCTACCATGTACTGCCACCGGCTGTACCCAATGATAACTCTAAATTGACGGCAGACATACATCTCAGAGAAAGCTTGTATGATAACACATGTTTGGGTTGGTGATGGGGGCATGGTTGGAATGTCTGTGGAAAGGTCATAAGTATACCAGGCCTGTGGCAGTCATCTTCGCCTCTTTTCTTGACAAGCGTAATATGTAAGAACATTTTCTTGTGTTTTTTGAGTCTATTTGATGTATTATTTTATGTGTGGTAGATACTATTAGTATCCCGTGATAAGGACGTGATCTACTGCATGACTGATTCAGGCACTTCTCGCTGACATTTGCTGCATACATTTACATGTCAGCGACGGGGTTTTTTCAGATTTTGTTCACTTTTGGTGCTTAGTGCATTCAACATTAATTTTAGATTCTTACACACTATATGTCGCCATTGTTCGAAAACAAGGTATCAACCAAGGTCACGTGACCTCGCGCAGCCGAACAGAACATCCGCTTATATGGTCAGCAATGTGTGCTTTCTGGATATGTTAGCATGTGTAATGAGACGTGAAACTGTTAGGATATGTGAGGGATGATTCACATATTTATGACTTCATAACACTCAACCTGCC
>JAVVLW010003464.1:0-37500 GCA_034401795.1 Chaetoderma sp. LZ-2023a | reverse complement strand
TTATAAGTTTAATTTTTATCTTTGGATTTTTAGTTTGCAAACACTAGATTTTAAGTTTAATTCTCCCCGTTTCTTGTTTATTATTCACATGCCATTATTTTAAGTTGCTTATTCTTATTTGATAGTATTATCTTTCAGTTTCATATCTTTTTATTTCAAAACATTCGGCATGTTCTTGACGGATTCGCAGTATATATATATATATATATATAATTGTGCAGGGTGGTCAGAGCATTAAAATAAGTCCACGGCATCATGACACGCATGTTGCACTCCCTTAGTCGGTCAGGCAGGCCAATTAGGTTCACATATTCGTTAGAATGTTTCTTAAAAAGCTGTGCCAGATATTTAGCACAACCTGACCGGTTTCAATACATGCCCCCAAATCATTGCAAAATAATGTTTGAGATGACGAGTTATTGATTCAATTCAGTCTGATGATATGAAAATATGTAGAGCATCTGAGTGATATTAAGCCGCCAACACCTTTAGTGAACACGTTTCGATAGAATATATATTGTCCGTTTTACATAGGCTTGATAGTTTAAATATTTATAAATACGAGGTTTGAAAAATGCTCATTGAAAAATGACTTGAGATCCATCAGACCAGGTGGAAGTATAACTTTATAAATAATCAATTGTGAAACACTGGCTGAGACAACTGTGATATTGATTTGGACCAGCATGCTAATCCTTTTAGTTTAAGCTGTTAATCTTTAACATAAACTTCAGCAAATGCCACTGCCATAACCGAGGTAACTGACCATGCTCCAACTCAAGCTAAAACTAGAGGTGCAGCTTCCTCCGACAACAAAAACTATTGTATTAACCCTTTCATAGTCCAACCAGCCAACACACAAATTTAGATTTGTTTTGGGGACCGTTTATTTGGAGTGTATTTACATAATATTATGGTGATAACTCAATAAACTAGGGTGAGAAGCGCTCGTAATTAGAAACTAAAATAATCAGGTAATAAATTTTGTTATTTGACTGTAAAAACAGCTATGCAGGTAATATGCAAAGAACAAAAACAAAATCAAAATTAAGGTTTACAATAATTTTGGGGTTGGGTATGGGGGGGGTGGCATCTGATTACTGCATATGCGTAGATATGCGTATTCCCGGACCCGCACCTGTACACGCATGCACGCACGCACGCACGCACGCATGCACGCACGCATGCATGCATGCACGCACACATACATGCACGCACTACACACGCACGCATGCATTCACACATGCATGCACGCTTACACTCATACATACACACAACTTGAACACTTTTTGGAAAACCATAACGGCTCTGAATGAGCTGTACTCGTTACAATACTCCTTATATAGTCTGTAATTAGTGATTTCGTTGCTGTTGAAAATCGATATTTTATTTGTAGTCCTTCCTTATAATTGCGAGGAGCAAGAATAAGTTTCACCATATATAATCTTATGTAGATAGTGAGCTGTCAGCGGTAACTTACAAATATCATTAAAATCCTATAGACAAATGTTATGACAAACTGTCAACATCGTTCATCCATCAATCCATCCATCCTTCCATCCATCCATCCATCCATCCATCCATCCTTCCTTCCTTCCTTCCTTCCTTCCTTCTTTCCTTTCTCCCTTCCTTCCTTCTTTCCACCCACCCACCCACCCACCCACCCATCCACCCAGCATCCCATCAATCCATACATCCACCCACCCAGCCACCCACCCACCCACCCACCCACCCACCCACCCACCCACCCACCAATCCATCCATCCATCCATCTATCCCTCCATCCATCCATCCATCCACCCATCCACCCATCCACCCATCCACCCATCCACCCACCCACCCACCCACCCACCCACAACCCAACCTACCATCCATCCATCCACCCACCCACCCACCCACCCACCCACCCACCCAGCCACCCACCCACCCACCCACCCATCCATCCATCCATCCATCTATCCCTCCATCCATCCATCCATCCATCCATCCATCCATCCATCCATCCATCCATCCACCCATCCACCCATCCACCCATCCACCCATCCACCCACCCACAACCCAACCCAACCTACCATCCATCCATCCACCCACCCACCCACCCACCCACCCACCCACCCATCACCATCCATCCATCCGTCCATCCGTTCATCCATCCGTCCGTCCTCCCGCACTTATGAGAGTACACATGTGGCCTGATTTGTAAGTACATGGGTCACGTGTGGCCTATTTGGCACTTGTGGCTTGCAAGCCACATGCATATGTTCTCAAACTGGTCAGTTTGGCATTTCTGGCTTACACAAAAATGTTTGGTAAAGTAGGCCACAAATATTACGGACAAGATTTTATCATCCGTTATGGCCATCACGGACAAAAAGACCGTGTGTTTGAGTTATAGTATGTGGGTAATTAACATATATACCCGTTATTGGACTCGAACAGAAATTAAAACGACTCCCTTAATTCTTTCCGGAATCGAGGATTCGTGTATCATGTCGTTAGTAACGTAAGTGATAAACGGGTACTACGAATCTCATACCCGGGTATAAGTGTGCGGAGTCGATGACGTTGAAGGTTGAAGTAGGGTGCTTCGGTTTCATGAACTACATAGAAGACAAAATACGAGTCACCGAATATCGAAATAACCGTGATTTTTTCGCAACATCCGCCTTGCCCGTTTTGCGCGTATTTATGCTTGGTAAGTTTAATAACTTGTAATTTAAATATCTAATGCCGTTTACCGTTCAGATTATAACCCATTTCACCCAAAACAGTTGATTAGAATAATGGGATTATCGGATATCTCTACATACGGGAGAGAATGGTACTTTTCAGTTTTCACTCCTTGAAACACCCAGCTTGTAGGGAATGACAAAGCTCCGCCACCCCACCTCACCCTACCAAACACCTTGCATAAAATTAGTCACTTATAGCTATATCTAGTTTGGTGTTAACACTAACCTCTAGAGGTTAACACCGTGTTGAGGTCAAGTCTTGGTGTTGGTGCTAATAAACAGCAAGTCAAAGCATACTTTTTTTACTGGCGGCATTATGTAATACTGCACCAATAACTAGACGACAGTACAATTCATATTATAAAAATAACCAAAATTTACCTTATATAGCCATATGCCATCTCCGTACTTTATTGTGGGACACCAGCTTATTTTTTTGTCTATATAGAAAATAGTTATTTACCTCAAATATGTAGAGAGAGGCCAGAGGTGCCATGTTTATTACGTAGAGGGGGGTTCCGCTCCTTTTAAACATGTAACGTGCCGGATATTAAATATTAGAACTATAAACAATTTAAGTTGAAAATAAAATGGCATTCGATTTTTAGTTGAATTACCTCCCTTGCAAAATAATCAGACAAATATGAGATGGTATAGTCTGATTCACATATCTGTGGTACATTTCGAAGACACTTTTTGCTGGTGACATTTAATTTCGGTTAATGACAAGTCTATGAAAACATAGTTATAAAAAAAAATACAAATTCCTGAAAACAAGTTCACCTATTTATCAACTTTAGCACAGCATTCCAAGTCTTTGTCTTTTCAGGCATAGGGGAGACCGGGGAACTAGGCCTATATGTACGTGATACACAAATATATGTGTCTCAAATAAGTTTAACCTTAATACAGATTATTAGTTCATTAAAATGTGCCCCAACGGCGTACATATAGGCTATGTACTTTATAAAATTACACAGAAAATATAGTGTTTTTCCTTTACACTAAAATCTCATATGCAACCTGTGGGGTTACTATCCTGAATATTACGGTGACCTGGTACTGGATACTGTGGTCAGTTGCTTATTTCCAGCCCTGCAAAACTAAAGTGGCCCATAAAGGCAGGCAGTAAGTTGATAACTCTCATCTGCTATAGGATGGTGGTTCTCTGAGATTGGCGGGCATAAGACCACTCCTGGGTCCTCTCATGCAACAATAGGTTTGAACACATAAATTGGGCAGAGCACAGCAAGCATGTACAATTGTGTCAAGTGTTGCCATTCCACTAGCATCCGCTTGTTTTCGAAGTTATTGGGATTGTATCCCCAAGCATAGAATAATTTTGTCTCATCATCCCATTCACACATTACATTGTCAATCCAAGAATAATGGGTACGATTTAGAAGCCTGTAAGCTGTTGCTGTCATATAGGCAGCAATAGATTCCAGCCAAATTAGTTTCAAAATATTCAGCAGATTTACTAAATTATTTAATAAATTATTATAAGAGTGAAAGCTTTCAACACACCATATTACTGAAATTCCTTTGCAGAAACTAGATCCTATGCATTCTACCACCACAGACAGACAGACATAGATATAAACATACCATAGACATGATTCGAAGTGTGTGGTGTGGGAATGTTAGACCAGGTTTGGGGGATGTGTGTTGTGAAGCTGTCAGACCGGGAAAGCGAAGGAGGGTGGGGATGGAGAAAAAAGCGAGACATAGGTATCACTTTTCCGACGGCGACGGTGTCAACAATCTTAAGTTTTTGCGTTTAGCAAAACCTCTCGGCTTATATCTCAAGATTGGCTAATCCTATTCCAACCAAACTTGGGTACATGGTTGCCCATACTGTTAGGAAACAGCAGCATGGTTATGAGATCACAGGGTCAAAGGTCAAGGTCACTTTGACCTTGATACAAAAATCATTTCTTTTCAACTTTAATTTTTGCGTTTAGCATCCTATTGAAACTAAACTTGGATAGATGTTAAGGGATAAAGTTAAGAAACGGCATGATGGCATTAAGGTCACAAGGTTAAAGGCGAAAAAGCGGCGATAGGCGAGACATTTAATTCCGCGGAATTCTTGTTTTTGTCAAAATGTTATCAGAAGGACAAGACTTATGACAAGGCCCTTTAAGTATTTAAGCAGTGTTAGCTCACCTGGCCAGAATGGCTAAGTGAGAGCTTATGCTGTGGCAACTGTCCATCTGTCTGTCTGTCCGTCAACTTTTCCTTCAAACAACTTCTCAAAAACTACTTGGCCGATTTCAATTATATTTGACAGGAAGCATCCTCAGGACATAGGGATCTAAGTTTGTCGGCCAGATCGTCCGATTTTGAGAAATGTCTTTAAAAATCTCCGAAACGGCTTGGCAGATCGATTCAAAACTCAGGAAATATCATCTAGGGCAAGGGCTGAACCACGTTTGTCTAAGAGAAATTGATTGGCCAAATAGTTTGGCGGCCATCTTGGATGACCTAGTTTTCCCGAAAACGACTTCTCCAGAACTGCTGAAAGGATAAAGCCGAAATTTGTAAGATATAATCAGGTACTAAGGGTGATTAAAGTTTGTTCAAGCGAAGTCGATCCATCAAAAAACATGGCCACCATGAGCCAATCACAACATAGCGTGTTTGGTGGCCATTTAGAATTTTTTATTTGATGGATTTGAGGCCGAAATTGGTTATATATATATATATATATATATATATATATATATATATATATATATATATATATATATATATATATATATATATATATATATATATATATATATAAATATATATATGCTTAATAGGTGTATTCTAATATCAAATTAGCCATTTTTAAAATCATTTTCCAGCCAAACGCTCCCAGACTAAAGCAATGTGCAATTTAAAATGTCGTCTACTGGAGAACCTGCAGGCCGATTTCAATTATATATGGCAGGAACAATCCTTAGGATATAGAGATTCAAGTTTGTGCAAACGAGCCCGATCGGCCAATTTGGCTGGTGGCCATCTTGGATTTTGGCTGACTTTTGGAAACGTCTTAAAAAATCTCTGAAATGTCTTTGGGGTGGGGACGGGGATGATTGATGCACGCCTCTTGAAATATGATCTAGGCCAAGAACTGTATCAGGTTTGTTCGAGGGAACTTGATTTGCCAAATGGTTACCAAGGTGTCAGTGGCCAATACTTGCAGGTGAGCAATACAGGCCCCTTAGTACATTTCTTAATGGCTATGATGTTTGTATTTAAATTTTCAGATTCCAAGATACATGGACATGTATGAACTTCTGAAATATGAAACCTGTTGGTGCTGTATTATTTTCTAGTCGTTGTTCATTCAAACTTTTTATCATTCGATTTCGAGTCGGTTTCACGACTCTTTTTATATTCATATTATTTCTCACAAATATTTCTTGCTTATTTTTACTTGTCCCTACCTTTTTAGCTTTCTTGTGCACTTTTGCGTAAATCATTCATTCTTACAATGTTTTCTGTTTGGCGGTATCCCTTGCCTGGTTTCATCCTTGATCGATTTGTAAGGTAAGTAATACAGCATCCTTTTTTATGTATGCTGTCTGCATAATCTAAGTAATATATTTCAACCTGTCCAATAGTACCATATTTATCTTAATTTTCCCTAATTTTAGTCATAGTAGCTGGTGTTGCTTTTGAGTCTGACGCAGTTGAATGGCCTTGCTGTCATAGCTCCACTGGTAATCACTATGCCCGCCGGGCTGTAAAATTATGATAAATACGGTAAAAATATATCATATATATATTTTGAAAACAATATTCGTACTATCAAATTGCAATTGTCATGCATCTTCCAACATCTAAAACCAATGAAATGATCATATAAATCTAGAGGAGCATAAATTTGTAGCAAGTATTCATTCACCTTGCACTAATTCAAACTTTAAAATCCACAATCTTATATGAATTTGAGTGAACGTGCATGCACTTGTACATGTAAACACAGATTTTGTACCAGCATCCTCGAAATTGAACTAAGAGATAGAAAATTCAACTTCCCACACTGAGAATGGAATTTCAGATGTTCACTAAAATCATTTAACCCTTAAATACCATCCAGATTTATTCAATAAAAGTTCAGTTTTCTCGTAGAAATTGTCCGCTTGTAGGCCAAGCCTCCATGAAGCTTGTTTTGGAACATGTGTTGACAATAGGCCGTTTTCTTGTTTATGCTTGGTGATGTCACACCAGCGCATGAGCATTAGCTGGTTGGCAAATGATACACCATGCTCACATGTGTTGAGTTGATAAACAGTCGTATCAGCTATGTCTAATTTTATGATTCACTGAGATATTGCGCGAAATAAAGGATGAGAGGTTGCGAGTGGTTGGAGTACGGATAGATGATCCTTACATCATTCAGACCGGATGGGTTCTAAATATCTCACTGTTGCCAATGATCAACCACAGATATATAGGCATATCTGAATGTATGTTCGCGGTGGGGAGTTGCCTATGTGGTGTGGTTTGACCTCGCTTTTGTTGCTTGCGAGCAGGTGGGGGTCACCTATTTCACCCACCCACCCCACCCAGGGATGGTGTGGTTGTTGCGGAGAGTATTAAACAACATGTTTGTTTTGCATACATATAGCACACATATGTATATCTATAATACTCCATCCCACTAAGCTCATACATAAATGTACAGCTAGGTAGCTTAAGATGTCGATTATTTTGAAAAAAAAATGCAAATATGTTTATTTTTCAGTTTCATATCATACCCTTTGGTGATTTTCTCGTCCGGTAGGGGAGAACAGTATGCCAATTTACTCCCCAGGACTCATAGTTGATGGACAAATCACCCCACAAAATGGCTAACATTTACCGATTTCATTTCAAGTGTAGTATCTCATATGCACCCCAGGCTTATAGACACCTCACCTCAAAGCTGATGGACAAATCACCCCACATAATGGACATGATTAATTTATATATCCCTTTTCTTTCAGGAACAATAAACCCATTTGCTCCACAGACTTATGCACAACTCACTTCATAGTTGATGGACAAACCACCCCACAAAATGGTTAACATTTACCGATTTCATTTCAAGTGCAGTATCTCATATGCACCCCAGACTTATGGACAACTCACCTCATAGTTGATGGACAAATCACCCCACAAAATGGACATGATTAATTTATATATCCCTTTTCGTTCAGGAACAGTAAACCCGTTTGCTCCACCGACTTATGCACAACTCACCTCATAGTTGATGGACAAACAACCCCACAAAATGGCTATCATTTACCGATTTCATTTCAAGTGCAGTATCCCATATGCACCCCAGACTTATGGACAACTCACCTCATAACTGATGGACAAATCACCCCACACAATGGACATGATTAATTTATATATCCCTTTTCTTTCAGGAACAGCAAACTCCACTTTTGCTCCACATACTTATGCATAACTCACCTCATCATTGGTGGAAAAATCACCCCACATAATGGACATGATTAATTTTTATATCCCTTTTCTTTCAGGAACAGCAAACCCATTTGCTCCACAGACTTATGCACAACTCACTTCATAGTTGATGGACAAACCACCCCACAAAATGGCTAACATTTACCAATTTCATTTCAAGTGCAGTATCTCATATGCACCCCAGACTGATGGACAACTCACCTCATAGTTGATGGACAAATCACTGCACATAATGGACAATTTGCACCTCAGTATTATGGACAATTTGCACCGCAGTAATATGGACAATGCACCTCACAAGATGGACGCTTTTAAGGTGCTACTCAGATGTACCCACTGTACCACGATGCACCCCACAAGTGCAAATTTGCACAAGTGTACTCTCATTGGTACGTCTGTCCGTCCGTGTGTCCGCCCGTCCATCCGTCCATCCGTCCATCCATCCAGCCATCTATCCACCCATCCATCCATCCGTCCATCCATCCATCCATCCATCCATCTATATATCCAACCATCCATCCATCCATCCATCCATCCATTGTAGCCTTCCTTATAACTGCGAGGAGCAAGATTTAGTTTCAACATATATAATCTTTACATAGATAGTGAGCTATCAGCAGGAACTTACAAATATCATTAAAATCCTATAGACACATTGAAGATTTTGGGGCATGGCCTTCAAGAACTCGTTGAACCGGATCTTACTAAGACCGTCGTCGATAGATTGGGTCACACCAGCTCGTTACCGGAAATTTCTAAGCGTTACTGCGACAACGTGGGCGGTAATGAGAACGGGCGAAGTAGCTGCAGTCGGGTCGCCTCATCTGACAGATGGTAAGTAGACGATATTTATTTCTGATCGCTGGGCCTAATCTGACTGATCAAGATCCTGGTAAGGACTGGGTGTGTCTCCCAGCTCAACTATATTCCTAATAACTAACAAACTACTAACAATACGATGTACACAAAACTATCAAGCTAAACTAATCTAAGTCTATTCTAACCTATCCTACTGCAAGCTTCGTTAGGCATAGCAGCCACAGCTTAAACCAAGCAGCAATGTTTGCGATTGCTTGGTGAATCAGAGATTAACTTATTCTGAGAGAACTACCTTCTTTTATAGCCCCAATTTGGACTTTCCCAATCTTCCATTCATTTCCTAGAAATGTACAACTTCTCACTTCTTACAACTCTTCTAGGTGCCTGATAAGCACACCTTGATTGGCTGAACAATAAAGTCACCAGTCAACTTCTGCTTATCTCTTCCTGGAAGTTCTGACCTGATAACTGATTTGTCATTTCAACCAATCAGTGATTCCTCCCTCACTTGCCTGGCGCACAACTCTATTCTTTATAATTCTTTACTGCAGAGTCTGATTGATCTTGGTTGGTTATGACGTCATTCCGACCAATCATACCCTGCCCAATTCTTCCACGAAGATTGTGCCTCATATAATCAAAGCAGTGGGAACCGGTTCTGGTTTGATGTGATCTGTCAGCTAACTAACAACATTCTGGTATGTGTTGTTGTTGCATACCATAAAATGAGTGGCATATAGTTTATCAATATATTTCGATTCTGTTATGAATTCCTAAAGGAAGCCACAATGTCCGTGACCTGTCCATTGCATACTAATGGAGAAGTCGCGAGAATCATATGGTGCTAGGCACACGTGCTGGATGATTCATTACCAGATGGTGTTGTTCTAGCCCACGATCAAATACTAGACTGCTTACGTCATCAACTGTGTCAGTTAGTCACATTCAATTTATTATCATAATTCATGATCCCAGCACTTCCCACTAAACATTAATTAATTCCAAAACTACAATTATCAACAACTGCTGAATATAATAAAAGTGCATGCTGGCTAAGCAGCAACAACTTTTATCTAAATCATTCTCAAATACACATCAACTCAGAACCATAGAATCTTTTCCAATTAAATCATCCATTTCTAACATTATCATTTGCACCTCATCTGCTGGTTATGCAAACAGCATCCTATCCATTTAACATTAGTACACTTCTATTATATATAAAGAGATGACCAGGCTGACTCGACTTTCCACCGTCTCAATGATTGACACATATTTATAAATAACAGGTGGTCGACTCAGCCACGTACATGTTAGTCATCATAATTTTCCCAACTCGAATTGTATGTACAAAAATACTACTGATGCAATGCTAAAGTATCCATCTTTAGCTCACCTGGACTTTTAGCCCGCCTTGTATTTTCAAAACATAATTTCGTTTGGGTCTTACGTGAATTATAAGACATCCTGCAGGGTCATTACTTCTCACAAGATACTCCCATATTTACACATGCCCACCAACCAAAGTTAATTGACCTTCTCTTAGGCACCTAAGAATTGTCAATTAACTCATTGTGCACCATCAACAACCAAAACACCTCTATACCAGGGCTATCCAGATGAAACAAATAACACCTATATAACACAATCACTACTTACAAGCATAAACAATAATATAAGAGTAAAATCAAACCAAAAACGGATTATCAAATAGCACTACAGAAATATATCGAGCACGGAAAGAAACAATAAACAACAATCAAATCAAGTAAAAGAAAAGCAATATAATGGCAATTAATAATCAAAACAATACTAAATCAGAAGAAAACAGTGTATAACAATGCTAATAATCGACCACAGTGGCACAACGCATTAATATCGTGCCGTACATAATCATACCTATGTACAGATAGTCCACCTTGATAGAGTAAAGGAATAAATAAATCAACGGTGTTCAAATACTAACATGGCGGCATAGAGATATCTGGGACATCATCGATGATCTCCTTGCCTGTCTGGTATGATGCCGTGGATGATGCTGTGCCGTTGGTTCTGGTCGGCTTGTCCCCGGCATTAGGCATCGCCACTGGTCAATCCGACCAACATGCCCAGACAGATCCAAATCGCGGAATCCTTCCCATGTGTGGTTTTCGTGAAGTGCACCTCCACACATGGGGAAAGACTCCGCACTTATATAAAATAAACATTAGCACTATGACTGCGGTGGCAGAAGCCACCAAATATAACGACATGGATCCAGTACCGACGTTCCCGACAATCACTGTGCCGATCTCAGATAATGGCGCTAACGGAACATACTTTGTTTCCTGTAAATGGTTCCATCTTTCCTCCTTCAAGTGGTTAACAATTAACGATTGGTTTAGGACACCAGCCACATCAAATCTCAGTACATCGATGGCCCAACTGATCCGAGCATACGACCGTCTGTAGGTCTGTATGGGTCCGAATTTCCACCCAGCACCACTGTAATCACACTTATTCGACATCAAAGCATACATTTCATTCGTTAACTCACACTGCTCAGTCAATTGTCCACCACAATTTACTTCCACACGTTCACCAAATGTTTGCAATACCACTCCAATCCCTTTATGAGCAAATAGCTTACTAGCAGTATCATTTGATTGTGACAACTTAACAGTGCACGCACTATTAGTCAAATTTGTTAACAACCTCACAATGCCTGGTCCTTGAGCCTTATCAACACGTAACTGCCTGTGATCCGATGTTGAAGATAAAAAATGTCATTAGTACTAAGCGAAGTTTTACTGCCTATGTCGGCGACAACTACATGAAATCTTTCTAATCAGTTAATAAAGTTATGTGCTAAGTATGGATGGTTAATAGACACTACCACCGTCCATTCGGCTCGTACTACTGAAATTTGTTGATGACTGGTGATCATCACACCATTCTGCAATTTATGAGTATTCGAATTTTTACAAAGTCCAAAAACACTACTAACAAACATTAGCATGATACAGAGGCGTAAAGTATACATGATTTGTAAACAGTAACTACGATGTTATTACTAAGAGTATCATACAGCGATTAACACTTTTTCGTACCACGTCGACTTATAACGGCCTCAATATGTTTAACAAAGTCAGCTAATTTCGACCAAACAACTGCGCCAAACCTAGCGTGTTTATTAACTGATGACTCAGAATAGGAGTTATGACTACGATTGCGCAGATTATAGGAGTGCATAGGTGGTGATGCATTCATTGGTTCACTGGCAGGCTCTGGTATAGTCTCTGTCGTGTCCATTGGTGAGTCAACACCGGGAGTCTCTGACGTGTCCATCGGTGACTCATAATTGGGATCATTACTCATACCCGGCTGATCAATATCCATGTCAACCTCCGTACGTACATCCGGTACCTCTACAGGTACTGGTCGTTGTTAAAGATGTGCCCAACTCGTCTTCCCATGCTTGAGACTCGTTATTGACACCCTTCTGTATCACTTCCTTCAATGTCCTGTTAAATCTCTCAGTCCGTCCGTTTGTCTGTGGATGATACAGACTTGTTCTTCGATGATCAATACCATGCTCAGCATACCTCTGCTCAAGTGAGTTCGAGCACAGCTCCTTTCCTTAATCAGTGATGATGATTTCTGGTATGCCGTGACGAGCAACATATTCATTAAATAATTTGGCCTCCATAGTCTGTGACGTCTTAGCGGAGATTGGATACACTTCTGCCCACGCAGAACAGTGATCAACAAGCATCATTATATGGACATTGCCTTTTTTGGATTCTAATAACGTACCTATTAGATCCATTCCATTTATCTGACCAGGATAATTGGTCATAGGCATTTCTGTATACCTAGGTCGGGTCGTGACAGGACGATTGACATGGCAGGTTGTACACCTATCTAACATATAGACAACATCCTTTCTCAAGGATGGCCAAACAAAGGAATCTCTCACCATTCCAATCGTGTTCTTCAAACCCTGGTGACAGCTCGCTCATGCTGAAGGTGGGATCAATGAATACAAAATACCATTATTAACCATGTACTCGGCATGTTCTTAAACAACTCCGGGAATTCCTTGGTCTGGTCGGTGCATAATTCTACATACGGTACATCACATACCTCCAGAGGAACATGAGGTAAGACACAATCTTCCACCTCAGGTATGCCATAGTCACCAGTATCCATCGTGGCTACTTCAATGGGACAACGTAACCTTGACAACATATCTGCATGGATATTCTTTGAACACTGGATGTACTCTATCTTACATCCGTGTTCAGCAAATTAATACTGACCAGCGTTGCACTTTCATGTTTTTGACCTCACCTACAAACAAACTCTTAACAGGTTTGTGGTCGGTATACACAGTGAACTCAGCACCAAATAGGTAAGGACGAAGCTTCTTCAATGCATAGATCACAGCGTAAGCCTCCTTCTCTATTACGGGCCAATTTAACTGACTATCTTTCAGGGTTGAGCGGATATATTAAATTACATGCTCAATACCATTATCGTCAACCATTACCAGAATCGCACCTATCGCATAACTTGATGCACCCATGTACAGCTTATATGGTCTATTCAAATTTGTGTATGTGAGAACGGTCTCACTACACAGCAAGTTATTCAATTTCTCAAACGCTTGCTATTTCTCTTTTCCCCACTCAAATCTTTTATATTTCTTAGTTGACTCTATCAAAGGTTTAGCAATTTCGGCATAACCTTTCACGCAAGCTCAATAATAGCCAGTAGCTCCGAGCAAACTTCTGACCTCACCTACAGCACGTGGTGATGACATTTCCCGTATAACCTTGACCTTTTGACTCTGAGGATCTACACCTTGGCTTGAAATGTGATAGCATAATAAGTCCACAGACTTGCTTGCAAAGTCACATTTCTTTTTCTTCAATTGAAGATTATACTCCTGAATTTTACTCATAACAAGATGCAAATGACGTGCATGTTCAATCAGACTACATCATCGAAAAAAACATGCATGAATTTTCCTACAAAATCATGAAAAATATCGTTCATTGCACGTCTTCTCGATGTCTTGGCTAGCCATGGGTATCTGCCAATAGTCAGACTTCAAGTACATTGTAGAAAATAGTGTCGTGCCTCTCATTGAATCAAATATATCTGAGATGCTAGGCAAAGGATAACTGTCCTTACGACACACCGAATTTAATTTCCTAACGTCTACACGAAAACGTGTATCACCATCTTTCTTGGGTACTAAGGTGATGATGAAGGTCTTATGACGCCAGCTCCTAACATTTCTTTGACCTGGTTCTTGACCAAATATGCCTTTGCTAAAGGTATCCTATATGCTTTCTGTCGAATAGGAGAGTGGTCACCCGTGGGAATTGTACATTGTACCTGGGGCATATGTCCAAGAATGTTGGGGCGAGCCGTATCAAAATTATTGGCAAAGTCACTTAATACTTTGTCAATAACTGCATATCCATTCGTTTCCTTACAAGTAGCATATACACAATCACTTTGAGACCGAAAGGGTATTCTGAATGGGTATTTTCTTCCAAACGATATCACTTCCCTCATCCCATAATCAATTCTCGCCTTTCCCATATTGAAAGCATCCACACCCATCAAACACTCATGCCCCATGCGTTCCACAACCATACTTGGAACCAGCCTGGCATCCTTAAATTTAATCTGAGTTTCTCCTAATACATTGATTGGTGAACCATTTACAGCTAACAAGGTATTAGCTTTCTTTATTGGACGGGTATTTAAGATACACCTCCATGTATCCTTCCTAGCAAGGGAGGCACTAGCACCAGTGTCTATTAAAGCATCTAAGTACTCACTCCTGTTGTTCTCTGACCATTCGCATCCACTTCTAACCAGATGAGGAACCGTTCGGTCACTGGTTCCCTCCGTATTCGTTTAACGAGCATCGTCGCCCATCAACGGCTTTAGCATACGATTGTGCATTGAACCTTTCTAGTTCATGCATCCATCATATAATGGCATATGACAGCATAATCAACTACGCGGCACGTGGGATGATGTCATAATCAATTATAGCATGAATGACTCGAGTTAGTCCGTCTTAAACGCTTAATAGTCCGACATATTGTACGAATTGTATGTCTTTACAATTTAATTAACATTCTTTCATAGGCAGTAACAGCACCCAGTTAGATTGGTTTCAAAATATTCAACAGCTTACTTGCATAGTTTTCTGGAAATAGATAGTCAGAGCATTCGGAGATCGATCGAGGCCAACATGAACGAATCGTGGGTGGAGCTTAACTTGAGATGGGCGGGGCATAGCTAAAACTGAAAAGGTCCATTGCGGTCACGGTCAAAAGTCACATGATTCATAATCGTCAGTGTGTAATAACTGGCAGATTCGTCTAGTGTGCCCACTTAACTGCATGTGATAATGAATTGTCAGTGAGAGAGATGGTCCGCGATAGTGCGACGTGCATAAACACGTTGGTTATCTGTCTGGCCTGTCGTTTCGATATAAGGTCCATAGTTGATAACTATTAACAATTAATCAGATTTTAAAATAGTATTAATGGTACTACCTACTATCAGGGTCAAAATGGTTATAACCGATAAGTGCAAGAACATGAATCTAGTGATCATATTGGTATCGGACGACATGTTCTCAACTTAGGTTGACAATGGCTTCTATGCCGACTAATTAACGTTTCCAATTTATCCACACATCATATGCAGTTATAACGTACTACGTGCCGTTCAGGACACCACCATAATCACTTACATCATGAATACCTCGATTTAGTCGGTCCTAAACCTTTAATAGTCCAACACGTTGCTCAAATTGTATGTTTTTCCGATTTAATAAACATGCTGTCGAATATTTTGAAACTAATTTGACTGGGCACTGTTACTGTCACACCCAGCAATAGCACCCAGTTATATTAGTTTCAAAATTTTCAACATTATTAGCTGTATATTTTTCTAAAAATTGATAGTCAGGGAGTTCAGTTTAGCTAGAAATGGGCGGGGCATAGCAAACACTGGAAAGATCCATTGGTTCTTGGTGGATGTCCCTTACATTTGGCGTTGAGGATTAACGGGAAACCTGAACAGAATATTTAAGCTTTAATCTTCGGCATGCAAGGGTGAAGGGATAGGGAAAATATATGGTTTGATTTGCATTGAAATAAAATATATTTCAATCATCATATAACGTAATTGTATTTAAAGACATGTATTTACCCGGTCCATTGGTATTTGAGCTAAGTTCAATTGTTTTTCGTGTATGTATTTGCCGAAGTCTACTAATATGTGGATACTAAGCGACAAATGTCCATTCGTTGACGTGGACGAAGACATGAATTATAGCGTCTGTTTTCTAATTCAATATTGAAATATGAAAAATTAATCAGATGTTATAATTCCCATCCAAGGCTCGCAGCAATTACCTGAACATTTGACCCCAGAAATCCAAATCAATCACAGATTTGATGAACAGATTGTATAAGTATACCGCCATCTGCATTTGATTGATGACAGATTAAATAATACCATTTGACTGAACTAAGATCGATTAATCAGTGAATCAAATTTTGATCGTATCAGCATCAGGAGTTCGACTACAAATTTCGACTGATTCAGGTCTACTCATTCAAAAATTAAATATGAACAATCCAATCAGATCAAACAATGGACCTTTCCAAGTTTATCAATCCATCATATGACGTCATAATCAACTACGTGACGTGTATGATTACGTCATAATGATGACGTCGTGAATGACTCGATATAGTCCCTCTTTAGCGCATAATAATTCATCACGTCGTACGAATTGTATGTCTTTATGCTTTAATAAACATTCTGTTTATTATTTTGAAACTAATATGGCTGAACGCTGCTGCTACCATAGGCAACAACAGCGCCCAGTCAAATTAGTTTCAAAAGCTAAAAGCATGGCTAAAACTGGAAAGGTGCATTGAAATGCATAGTCTCTCATATTAACGCTTGAATAATCCAGTTAATTTGATTCAAATCACAAGTGTATATATGCGAAATATTATGAGTTGATCAAGCAGTATGCCATAATGGTAGGAACCAAATGACTAATATCCAGTCACCGCATGACCAGCAATCGATCCATGTTTAAGCTTCTACGAAAACATCGATCGGTAAGTAAAGCAACAAGTTCCACTGCAAATATCCTTTCTAGAGTATCCATCCATCATCTGACCTAGTATGCCGTCATAATCAGCTCAGCGCGTGTATGATAACGCCACAGTCATTACGTCACAAAGGGTTCCGTATAGACCGTCATCAAGTCTCAAAGAGTCCGACCCGTTGTATAAATTGCATGTCTTTGTATTTTTTTGCTATTTAATAAACGTGTTGATGACTATTTTGAAACTAATTTGACTGGGCGCTGTTGCCTTAGGCAGCAACAGCACCCACTCAAATTGGTTTCAAAATATTCAACAGCTTACCTGTGTAGTTTTTTGGATATTTGGTGTTCAGAGATCGATCGATCCCAACACGAGCGAGTTGTGGATGGAGTTTAGCAAGAGATGGGTGGGGCATAGCTAAAACCGACATTGTCCATTGACTTTAAATACCTCGATTCTGAGGCCTCCGAGGGTCACGGATGGTCACACTATTTTGAGAACCTGGCCTCAGGCAAGCATTACCCTAGCTTCAATAATGTTGCACTACGCTCAGCCAATACGATTCATGCACTTATGACCTCGTTGCCATCAGAAGGAATCCATTTCCCCCTATGACAGAAGATGACACTAAAAAGCACATTACTACTATCGGGGAGGGGATATGCCGTAATTAGTAAAAGGTGTCACTTGGTGCCACGTTTATGTAATTTGGCATGGTGTTAGGTATGGGAATACTGTTTTCAAACTCATCGCAAACAGGATGGCGGTGACCTCTGCTGGGCTGCTTGCAAAAAATCAAATATGGCCGCCACCGAAATAAGTGAATGTCATTTCTCAGCTCTGGTTAGCACTACAGCCTTGTATACTACTACTGTTGCCATGGTTCTTGGTGCGAGGAATCCATTTCTGAGGTCGGCGTTGTATTTTAAGTTCATTTCCAAGGTGAAATGTCACTTTTCAAGGCAATTTTTGTCGGAAATGACCATAACTCGGGAACTAATCAACTTAGAAGACACCAAGCAGTTCATTTTTCATGTTTTCGAACATCACTGTCATCCAATTGTCATAAATCCAATAACGCAGGTGAAATGGCCAGCGTTAATAGCTGAAAGCAGTCAAAACTCAAGTAATACATTTTAATTTCAAAGCAGATGGTGATGAACTGATGTACCGTGAGAGGAGTGCTAACTGTTGCAAAAGCCCTCTTCATATCGGCCACATAATCTCAGAACTGGGTGGCCATGCACGGCTGAATACTGCAATCAATGCTGAGGATGCAGCAGCTGCAGATGTTTATTATCACCCATCATGCTATACGAAGCTCAAGACTGCTGCCCGTACAGCCAACTCCAAGTCGTCAAATGCGACAGAAATCTCTTCCAAGCAATAGTTTTCTGATCCTTTTGTAATTGCTCAGCTGGTAGCGTTTGTGCTGTTCAACCAGTATCCTCATAAGCTCTCAATATTGAGGACATTTTATGATCAGCGTCTCCAGGTACTCGGCTCTGATTGGATTGATGTGAATGTTCACATTACAATGTTCATGGAGCACCTCCTTATGAAACTAGGACCTGACTGGTCTGCTTTCCAAGACGGTAAAGATGTTTACATCTCCCACAAGAAGACAGCTGGTGCATCTTTGGCAGCGACTGCCCGCCTTCAAGTGAGAGAAGATGAGGCTTAGAATTAGGGACAAGGGTTTCATGCAGCACAACTATATTCTTCTGCAACACATGCCTTTCAATGGGTCATTCAACTCAAGTTGTTTAATTGAGCCTGTTGCCAAGCCTTTTCTGACCCTTCTAGATGCCCTGTTCGAAGTGTCGACTCTATAACAAAAGGTTAAAGAGGATCAGGCCAAATTAGAGTGGCCTGCACTATCTCTCAAATAATATGTAACAACGCTACCTAGCAGTCCAGGCAGGCTGGCATTCTCTATCAACGGAATGAGAGAGTGAGAGAGAGGGAGAGAAAGAGAGAGAGAGAGAGAGAGAGAGAGAGAGAGAGAGAGAGAGAGAGAGAGAGAGATACACTCCCTTTCTTCTCTATGTATGATTGAAGATTCATGTTAGCGATCGGCAGAAAGGAACCATCGTCACATTCCATGCTCTGCGCATTTTGCTGACATATGATCAAGGCATGAATGTGAGGAAGGGCTTGCTCGAGTTGTCTTAAAGAAGCGGGCCGATGATGGAGTCATCATGCCAACCAACTCCAAGTGGGTCATCTTTGTGACAAGTGCAGTGGACGACCTTGACGAGTCGGGTTGCTATGAGGCCCATGACACTGCCATAACACTGACTAGTCATCTCACTCATGCCAACATGGAGGAGACCCTCCAACTCTCAGCCTGGATCTTCCTGAAGGCGCCACTACCCAGCTTCGTGACGACTATGCCATTGTGCTCTACATTGATGAATATGCTGGAGACATCACCTTTTCATCAATTCGAAAATCCCTGAACCCAGATGCCTGAAAAAATATGCCTCCAGTATCATTGTGCATGGTCTTGGTCGAAAAGGGTGTAGAGGTGCAAGGAACGTCAGTGACCCACCCGAGGATCTTCTCTCATGGTTAACATGCAGAGATTTAAGATCAAGTACGACAGTTGTGATTTTCCCTATTTACATCATCAATGGCCATTTACAAGCATTCAATGCTCATGTCCAAGACGGCAACCGAGTTCACAAATTCTGGTCAGATCCCAGTGATAGTAAGGACTGTCCCCTCTACGTCCAGCGGAAGACGTGCCAGTGGGAATACCCTGACGAGGTTGGTGAATCGAAGATGGTGTGCTTCATGGGTTTTCTCCACATCGCGATGAGATTCCATCAATGCGGTGCGAAATTGTTGAACGGATCTGGCTGGGACCAGATATTTTCCCTAGCAAAAGTGTTCTCATTTGGTGTTCTACGTCTCTTCTAGGTGACAATCGCGCCAAGCGCATTCAATATTCATACCAGCTTAATCCTGCCTACAATGAGTACTGCCAAGAGGGCTGTGACCCTCATGATTCCATGGATATGTAGCAGAAGGGACTCACTGCCAATGCTCCGACCGCATGTTACTGGACAACAGTTTGTCTCCATGGTTCTTTGCCTTCGGATGCATAAACTATGCCCGCTTGATGCCTGTCTTCCTGAAAGACATGGTACACTCTCAGAGACCCATCCAAATATCCATGAAGCAAGTATAGAGGGGTATTTCGTTGCATAATGTGGCGGCAAGAAGATATACCTTATGGAACTTGATTAGAGCCAGGGACATATAATCAAATTCCTGAAAGAAGATAGTGAAGCTAAGGGTCTCTATGGTCAGCAAGAGGAGATGGAGGTCATCGAGCTCTCAAAACCTGAGGTGCTGTGGGTCATCGATGAATTTTAAAATGCTGCTCTTTCTCTCTCTCTCTGCATCAAACAAGCATGCCAAATTAGATCATCCAGAGTCTTCAGTTGCGGAAAAGAACACGTTCTGGCATGACCTCATGACCTTACTCAATCTTGTCAAGGAGAAAAAGGTTGTCAACTCCCTTCAAGTAGACATGTCCAGAGCTTGTCACATTGGACACCTGCGAACTCATGGACCCTGCGGCTGTCAACTGTTTAAGGGAAGCTCGAAACATTGGCAAAACTAGGTCCTCGGAGTTCCTGCATGACACAATTGAAAATGCCCAAGAGCAACCAGCCAGCTGTGGATCTGATGAAGGGTGCTAACAAGTTAAGGATCATCATGGGTCGGGTTTGGGTCAGGGACGCCATTAAGCGAGATCCCACTTCATAACATCTCTCAACAGCTGGGACCTCAATGCTGCCAGGCACTCTCTTCTTCCACGTATACACAAGGTGTGATGTACCGTCGGCGATGTTTGGAATAGGTCAAAAGACAGCATGGAATGCATGGGCCGCCTTTGCTGAGGTCACTGCCACATCGCCATCACCAAGACCGACCAGAGTCCTGTTCGACTCACTGCACATGCGACTTGGCTGTGTTGACTGCGGCGTAGAGTCGGTAAATGAAACAAGGAAGTTGATGTTTACCCACGGCCTCAAATCACTTCAATCCATCCCATCAACATAACATGCCCTGTTCCAGCAGGCCAGGCGTGCACTGCTCACTGCAGCATTCAACTGGAGGCACTCTCCCTCCAACGTCCCAAAGATCCCAGACCCAAGTGAATGGGGTTGTGAACGGAATGCCTGAACCAAGGCATGGGTGCCATATTGGACCTATCTACCAGATGCCAGCCAGGGATGCCCTCCGCTACGCAACTGTGGCTGCTTGGTAACTTGCAAGGGCAACTACATGTGCTGCCGAGCCGGGATTCGCTGTAGCCCATTGTGCAAGTGTGAAGGAGGCTGCACACACAATGATATGGAGACCTGATCCATCCTATCCTTATTCGAAGCTTTGGTTCAAATACTATAGGACGAGCCATTACCAAAGGATCATAGGACTACTATTTGGAAGAGTTTTTGTCGCATTTGAGGCCTTGGAATTGGTTGCATGGGCAACAGTCTAGGACTATGCAGTAATAGTTTATTATTGCTGCTGAAATCACCTCTGACTAGTCCGTCACCTAATTACTTGAATTAGAGGTAATTTCGTTTATTTTTTTAGCCTAGCTATAAAAATGTTATACATGCCGTAATGGTGATAGCAATATGAATAATCGAGCCTAAAGGATGTTTTAGTTTGGGAATCTTTGACTAGCTGGATGTCAGAGTATATGTGTTTGCATAGACGAAAATAAATGAAATTTTAAATGGCAGCCATATTAGATTTCTGACTTTTGGATGATAATGAGAAGTGCAAAAAGCTAAATAATTGAACACCTTGAGATGGACATATAAGTAAAGTGCACAAGATCATCTTTCTTGTGACTAAGTTTGAAACAATTTTGCGCGATACCATCGGCCATTTTAAACAACATATTGCATTTCTAAGTATAGGGTCAACCTGAGCTGTTCAACAACTTGAAATATCAACTCACTGGCGTCGAAAACATAAGTATAGAAACCCGGATCATCTTTCTAAGTTGATCAGTTCCCGAGTTATGACCATTTTCGACTAAAATGACCTTGAAAAATTGCGTTTGACCTTGAAAATGACCAGATGGCGCCACCAACTTTCTTGCGATGGTTTTCAAAAACCGTATGTCCCAGATGGAATGAAAGTTGGACTGATAATAACAATCCTTAAAAATGGGGAAATTTCTTTACTCCATATAATTACAGACGTGTCACGGACTCTTCATTGCTGAAGAACATACTTGAAATAGAACTCCTCAAAAGGATAAGGACAGTTATTGACTCTTCACACAATAAACTTCTCTGCCTCAAGCTACATCACAGCTGAATCCTGACTTGCAAGTCCTGGTATATACTAGCCCAACAGGGAAGACATGGTATCACACTGAAAGGACACCAATCTTTACCTTTACACTCTACATCAGTTAAGACAGCAGTACTGACTGGTGGTTCGCCTAGACCAGTTAGGCGAGATATACAGAACAAGTAACACGTAAGTAAGTTATAACTTATGTACCACGGACTATCAAGTCATTTGACTATAAGTATTAAAGGATTGCCACCGATGAGCAGAACAACCACAACTTATCTTCAAGAGGGCCTAACCCTTCTGATTATTATTTCAAGATCAAGATTGGCGTTATGGCAGATCCTATTTTAATATATGGATTGAGTAGTATTCATAAATACATTTAATAATAATAATAATAATAATAATAATAATAATAATAATAATAATAATAATGGAATTGATGAAGTAACTTACATATTAATAGCGTCCTGAAATGAAGGATAAGGTGCTATGTCATAAAAAGAATAAAAGCTCAGGTCAATGTTCGTTGCTTGGAATATTCAGACAATTCATGCATGCTGCGCCCATGACATATATAATTATTACAGTCAACCATTCAGGCAGAATTGTGATCAGGAATAGCATGTTCTTAGACTGTTAGCCTAGTTAGGACCAGAGTTCAATTTCGCTATGAAAACAGGAAAGTCACTGTCCTCCCATCTGATATATATATATATATAAAGAATGGCAAAGCATCAAATGGAATAAAAGTTGGACTAATAATAACAATCCTGAAAAATGGGGAAATTTCTAGTACTCCGTATAATTACAGACGTATCACGGACTCGTCATTGCCGAAGAACATACTTGAAATAGAACTCCTCAAAAGGATAAGGACAGTTATTGACTCTTCACACAATAAACTTCAGTTTGGCTTTATGCAGAGATGCTACTCTGTTCATGCGGTTTTTCTACTTAACGAAGGCACATCTGTTGCAAAGGATAAGACAATAAGACAATCGCACTACTGATCACATTCATGGATGCATTCAAATTATCTATCAGATAGGCGGGTGGTGACTTTCCTATTTTCATAGCGAAATTGAACTCTGGTCTTAACTAGGCTAACAGTACTAAGAACATGCTATTCTTGATCACAATTCTGCCTGGATCATTTACTGTAATAAGTATTCCCACGGTGACGTTGAGCCTAGCTTAAGACAGCATGGCAACAGAAAGTCTCCATTTGATAAGTAATCCTATAACAACTTTCTTGAGATACCCGATGGTATACAGCTAGTGAATCAGACGTATGTTTCAAATCATACATCTAATGTGTTGATGCTGGAAGAGCTAACTAGGTTTATTCTGTTTTACCTAGTGGGTGCACTAGGTATTTCTGGCACATCTACGACCAACTTATTCACTAGACGGCTACCATAACTGTTATGAACGTAACATGTAGAGACTTAGGGTCAGCACGACTGCATCTGAGTCAATATAGTGTTGGACTTGACTTCACTTGCCATGCCAAGCTCTGGCTTGTGGCTCCTGGCATTAATATGTTTTTCCTTCTTGAGCTGAGATGCGGTTTATCTATGGTTGCTGAATAATGAATATTCGCCTGATCCAGTCGGTGTCATGCTTCCTATTTGTAGCTTTACTATTTAGGGCAACCATTCTAGCTTTGGCAGGTGTACTTAATGTTGCTGGTTGTGAATTAATCTACAACACATCTACCGAAAAGCTTCACTGAGAAGACCCTATCCAATATAAATTTAGTTTCTAATTACTTAGTGTCTGTGAAGACGAAATTACACCACATCTTTCTAGGAGTCACGTTGCAACGATCCACGTCTGCGTCTCTCGTTGCTGGGGTGGGTGGGTGAGTGGGTGGTAGGGTGGGCACACATCATACGACTTTGATACACAAATAAGCATGACTCTCCTTCTGGGAGCTGTCATTCAGCGCTCCACACTTTCTACTAACCTTTCTGTATTGGTGCTAGAGTAGATACGTGACTCCAGCGATACTACTGAGACAGAGGAATGTGTGATTCCGATCATCCATTTAAAGACATGCGTTCACAAGTGGATCGATACCAGTCCTCGTCCTCGTGTTATATGGTCTGAACATCGATTTAGATACAAGCACCCACAGTGAATTTACCAGTGATCTACCGTGAGTGATAAGAATTGAACACCAAATTAGAGACAAATATCCACAGTGGTATACGCCTTGCAATCGTGGCTATAGTAGTACATCTATGTGTGATGGCCAAGCGATTCGGCTTCGTGGCTACTAAAATCCAACAAAACAGACATGCTCCATATAATTGGACAGGTCAAGCCTAACAGATTCTTAAGCGACTCAATCGAGCATAACAAGCGACGTTTCCAGTGATCACCAAACTAAAAGTGAACAGCCTTCTTGAGCTTCGTCAACTATCGTGTAGGCCAAAGCTACAGCTATTCAGATGGCCTCAATAGAGATCAGTTGAGGGTATTGAAGGGGCGCCGTTTAAACCCACAGCCCAGGTTGTCCGGAGAGAAGGCAGGCACATCCACAATGGGTATCTCAGTGTGTCGGAGACAAATGTGAGCGGATGCATGACAGTACGTTGCAATTCTTCCAGGGCCTTACTTGGGACACCACAGCACATATCATGCAAAAGATCCAGCAAATTGTGCAGAATAGCTTTTAACTTCGATGCACCCATACCTATGGATGGAAGAGCGATGCTTTTACACTACTAGATGAAACTACTAGAGGTGGTTCTCTGCCAAGGAGGAAGCATGCCTCGATCCAGACAATATAGATTGGCACAACACCAAATCGGCGTTCATCCACCCAACCAATATTGTGGTCAGTCTGCCATAGGTCGCCAGTCATTACTAAGAACTGGACGACTTCCCGCCTTGTTCAGACAGAAAACCGGAAAAACAAAAAACGAAAAACGAAACTCAACATCCTTACAGGGGTGAAAGTGGGCATATTTTTTCGCAGATGAATGCGGTAGTAATTCTAATGATATGCATCTCAGATGTGTAGCCGCTTGTCATCAAATATCAGGGCAATCTGGCGCCTGGAAGACATACATGAACGCGATACCATGGATATGAGTAGTGTCAAAATTGAAACCCACACCCTGGGTGTCTACATGTGAAGGGTTACCTGTCGATGTATGTCTCTGTCAGATCAACATCCCCTATCCCATCTTAGAAAGTGATCTTCATATTATCGAGAGCGAACATCAGTTGCTTCGTCCTACCAGCAGTGAGGATTCACTACTCTAACAATTGATGAGTGACCTGCCGGTTAGTGAGTTCGATACCCTCGGCAGCCAGACATGCTCTACCTTGGTTTCTGTTACTTCAATCACTGGCTTTGGGATAAAGTAGTTATAGTGGAACACAATCATGTTACCATTCCTGTCTCATCCCAGGCGCTCCTTGAGGAGATCTTTCAGATTTGTTGGCAATTCCAAACCATCACCGCTGATTGGGTGAACGAAGAATGTCTTTACCTCTAATCCATAACTCATGTCGAACAATTTAGCACTGTACTCCTTCATCCTAGTCACATACAGTTCGTATACGCCCACGGCCTCGTGTATGATGCATTTTTGATGATATGACACTACAGTGTTAAGAAGGGATGAAACGCAAAAAGTCAATCAACACATTGAGTACTACTAGAGTCTGGCGTTGGCGGGGGAGAGGGTCTGCAGGGGAACTGGAGCGGGGTAAGATACACTTTAAGATGTCATAGCTTCGCCAGCTACGTGCAACGGAGAACGTGTTGTATCGTAAGTGTCTAACAGATGCATGTCTCCACACCAAAAGGCGAATAATTGTGTGAAGCTCATTGGGATGAATCCTACGATAACTTGTTGACAGATCCTACACATGGTGAGATTGGTTTCGGTTCACATGTATATATGTATAAGCCAGAGGGCCCTTCAAGTTGGAGCACGGCAAGTGAAGTCAAGTCCAATGCTTTATTGACTCAGACACAGTCTTGCTGATCCTAAGTCTCTAAATGTTACCCATCTAGTGAATAAGCTGGTCGTAGATGTGCCAGAATTGCCTAGTGCACCCACCAGTTAAAACAGAATACACGTAGTTAGCCGTTCCAGCATCAACGAATTAGATGCATGACTTGAAACATACGTCTGATTCACTAGCTGTATACCATAGGGTACCACAAGAAAGTTATTATAGGAGTACTTTCTGTTGCCCTGCTGTCTTAAACTAGGCGCAATGTTATTGTGGGAATAATTATTACAGTAAGCCATCACGGCAGAATTGTGATTCGGAATAGCCTGTTCTTATTACTGTTAGCCTAATTAGGACCAGGGTTCATTTTCGCTATGAAAAGAGGAAGGTCACTGTCCTTCTCTCTGATAGCCGCAGAAGAAATGAAAATGTATGGTAGATTTTGAAGCCAACATGTCTATAGAAGATACTCTAGGCCACGTAGCATGGCGTTCACAGATACTGCTATATATCGCTAGGTAAAGTACTATGGCAGCTACAGCTGCTATACCAATTAGATTCAAAATATTGAAGTTAATGTTTATTAAATTGTAACTTCACCAGAGACATACAATTCAGACACTTATTTTCAGACATCTGCCACTTTGGTGATGCACATATGTCATGTGATTGTGACGTCAGTCAACACGTGTGGTATTTTGACAACGGCGTCAGATACTTGAGCAGATGCTCGGACCCTGCCATTGCAGAACCAGTCCAGTGGTCAGATTAATCCTGGCTCTACCAGGAGGGGAGGAACAAACAGCCTGCCAGAACGCACAGTTGCACATGCAGGAGTACCTCGATTCAGTTCTGCCAGCCACTCTGATATATACTCATGTCACGGCGCACATATGCACTAAATTATGCTCTATCATTCTTTCATTTTCTCCCTTGGCGCAAATCAAAATGGTCAATGTGGACGTTTTATATTATGTCAAAATTATATCATTATATAACAGGCTTGCTAAATATGACGTCCTATGCATGGTACCCACAGACATGTTAATAGTATGTCTTTCTTACATTATAATTATATGTGTATGTGTTATTGCGTGCTGTTGGCGATCAATATAAATTTATGTTTATAGTTAATAATCGCTTAATCGGTTACCGCATGCCACCCAGCGATGACAAATTCTTTATGGTGTAAGTAATAGTATTTTGAATATTTTTGAAACTTATTTATATGGGAACAGAGCTGTTGCTGCATATGTCTGCGATACTTTATCGTGTCAAATTAATTTGAAAACGTTCAATAGATTTGCTGTATATGTGACTTGAAACTGAGGCACCGCAATCTCAAGTACGTCATCACTTATCAATGATATGGCCCAACTGATTAAGACCTATTTGTGTCTGCATATATTGAGCACAGAATGTATGCATTATACTGGTGCGGATTTCTCGAGAAGAAAGAATATACACGAATGGATTAAGGACGCTGTTCATATATGTGGAATATGAAGCGTACATATAAATAGCAGTATGCAGAGGGAGGAACGGATATCCTAGAACATTATGGTAAAAGTTATGTACCATACTTGGGATTATCGATAGTACAAAAAGTGCTATGATTACTGTCACTGTGTTTGTACTCCCGCTGCGACGGTGCTGTTGAATGAGCTTCGGCTTATTGAATAATTTATACATTTTTAGTAAATGCAATGCGCTGATAGTAAATAATGGTATAGCTTCACAAAATACAGCTTTCATTGTTTGCTTTATTTCAAAGTTACCAGAAAAATACCAAATACTGATTGTGACCTTATTGTATGAGATGTTGTTTACTGTATAATAGATGGAGTATGGTATCGAGATTAGAGCACACAATAACCACATTGAAACACACCACTTAGCTATGAGAGAAAATGTTACCTTGGCTTGGGCTAGAAGCGGGTGGCAGAGCTGGAAGTAACGCAACCCGGCAAGGAATATCAGATGACACAAACTTGAATGATAACCTGTCGCCGTCAAAAGAACATCTATTTTGCATATTATCAGAACACCTTTTTGAAATATGACTTCTGGTACAAAAGCTACTACTAAAATGCCCATTGCAAAACATGTCATCCAATCGCACGCAGCCAGACTTGCAAACACCGTGAAGACTGGTGTCCGGTATTTGCCAGACTTGAAGAAATATATTAAGAGAAATGTATTAGCGATAATGCCTATCGAGAAAGCGGCAACAATGAGATCATGGATTGCCCATTCCGGAATTGTCCAATAAAATTGCCTTAATAACAGCAATTCAGTGTCTAGCAACGAAAGTTGATCCGTGTAGTTTACCAAAACACGACTTTGGTTAATATACGCCATTATTACCGCATTAATACTATCGTGCTATTGAACCATAAAAATAAATTAACTTCTCTTCCACTTCTAATTATATTCAATTGTGGAAAATTAAAACTGTCCAATAATTTTGATTCCACCACGTTGATTTATGTAATATCTAAGTTTGAGCACGTTATACGATGAAATGTTCTGAGAAAACCTGGCCACACATTGTGCACATTTCACACACACGCACTAATAAATAATAATTGTAGCATTCTTACTCATTTGCAGGTTTGATATCTACAAGTAAGATTTTAAGGACGACGGTTTAGTAACTTCTTCCAGGGATGTATATGTTTGCCCTCAGTACGCATTCGTTGTGCTGTGTCTACTAGCCTATTTCCAGTCTTCTCCGCAAATATGTGTATGACTAAACACTCTAAAGATGTACGGGAGATTGATACATACATACATACAATCAAGATAATCATTCATGTTATAGCTATATGTACTTGGTCTATGTAAATATTACTTGCTTGAAGATACTGTGTATTTTGTACATGGTGACATAATTGTATGATCTTCAAAACATAATCCTGTGGCATTGTGTTGACTGCGATTGTTCTTCAAATACTCGTATAGAAAACAGAAAACACTCATCGTCGTAAGTGCATTGTATCAAACTTTCATCCAGTGTAAAGTGGCATTGATAAACCGATCAATCTCTCCTGATATCAATAGTTGTTTATAACCGTAGGTCTTGATAAATAACTGAAACAGCATTGCAGCAAAAACAACTCGAATGCATACTGGGAGTTTGATTTCAACATATGGTGTTGATGAAACAATGGATATTTAGATGGATGGGCAGGCGGGTGGCCGGGCAGGCGGGTGGGCGGGCGGGTGGAGAGGCTGGCGTATGTGCAAGCGGGAGGGTGGGCATGTGACTCGGGTTGTGATGAGAGTATGATGTGCATTGTGGGAGCCTGGGATGGTGGGTGGGCGGGTGGGTGGGTCATCCAGCGTTTGAGCGGGCAGACAGGTGTGTTGGGGCACAGGTGATCGCGTGGGGTGGGTTTGATTGGTGGTCGGGCCGAGCTGGTTGGTTGTTGTGTGTGGGTTGGTGGGTGGGTGGGTGGGTGTGTTGTAATATACATTGGCTCTATATTGTTGGGCTTAGGTTGGCCCAACAAATATAACACAGCTGTAATTTTGCCACTGTTCTACAAACGTTGATCCAACACTTTATTAATGAATGAATGGACGGACAAGCAGACATACAGGCAGGCAGGCAGGCAGGCAGACAGACAGGCATGCAGGCAGGCAGGCAGGCAGGCAGGCAGGCAGGCAGGCAGGCAGGCAGGCAGGCAGGCAGGCAGGCAGGCAGGCAGGCAGGCAGGCAGGCAGGCAGGCAGGCAGGCAGGCAGTAACGTGGTTAATGCGCTGACTCAGAATTAAAAACAAATTGGAAATGTTTTGTATTTATTGTATTTCCTGACATTTGTTATTTTTGCTTTATTGAGGCGATATGGCATTAGAATATTGGCTTTGAGATGACAATGTTGGATATGTTATTTTCGATTTTAACAAGACGCTACATAGATTCAGATTATTATCCACGTTGCTAGACGCAAGGATGTATGCGAGCACGGAGTGCTTCATCATCTTCTTCTTCTTCTTCTCCTTCCTCTTCTTCTTCTTCTAACTGGAGTATAGTTAATGTTAAAATGGCGGCATATGTAACTCGCCAACCCCTGATGAATGGCAACAGCCAAACGGACCCCCACCTCTCGAGAATGCATTTCTAGATTAAGGTCTCGTATTAATATCGAATATAAATATCACAAAGAAAACGATTTATTAGAGAATTTTGGGCGTTTTTGTGCTTTTGACAATTTTATCTGTGGTATAGAGGACACTATTCTAAAATTCAATGGCATTTAATGTTGTTTGTCGTCACTTTTTATATTTCTGCATCCTAGGGTACAGGCCTAAACAGAGTTAAAGCTATATTGTTGCGAGCTAAGTATCTGTGATACTGGTGCATTTTTGCCTAAAGGTTACCTTTTCTTAAATTTTTTAAAACTATATTTGCTGTTTTGTAATGGCTTGTATGCTGTATATTTATGTCATCACCCTCATTAAATGATTTTATTGGCAGTAGGATATTCTTCTTTTTTCAAATTGTTCTAAAAGTATTTCCGATTTTCTTTTGGACTGATTCTTTTGCAACGTCATTAAAAATATATATTTTCATGCACAGTTGTAATATTTCGCAGTAAATAAAGTATATGAAAAGTCTTCTTCTTTGTCCTCGTTTTCTTCTTCTTCTGCTTCTTCTTCTTCTTCTTCTTTGAGAAAAGACGTATTTTAGAAGAGCTCTCAGTTTAGTCCGTTTGTTGACTGTTTATAATTGTCAGTTGTGTTTACTTTTTGTCTTTTGTATGCGCTAACGCGTATGTGCTTATGTTTGTGTTAATAACTTTGTGTTTTATTAATGTGTTCATACATAATTTGATTTTTCTCTGGTTTTCGTAACTCTATATATACTTGTAACACTTATAGCGCCATTAGCATAGGGTAGTCGGCCTGTTGGCCGAAGTGGACGCTTGATTAGGCTATTGTGTTTGGACAATGGCCAGACAGGTTAGTTATGCGGAGCGCCTGAGAGAGACTCGAAGTGACCCCGTCACCACCCCTGCTTTAGATTACGAACCATTCGCGGGCATTGATAGGAAACATGGTGTACGCGTTGATAGTCTAGCTGGTGTGGCGGTAGAGGCCTACGTGAAAGGCGCCGCCGCCGTCGTAAAGCCGGAGAATATTGTAGCTGCTTCACGAATTAAAGGAGGAATCGCGGTTTATGTCAAAACGGAGCAACAAGTCAATAGACTGTGTCTTGACGGTATAAACGTAGGTGGCTGCTACCACAATGTGTATTCCTTGGAGAATGAGCCGACGAGATTAATTATATCTAATGTCCCACCATACATCCCGAACTTTGTTATTAAACAAGCGTTGGAAAGCCAAGGAAAGGTGCTCGGAAATTGCCGGCCAATACCTTTAGGCTGCAAGTCACCAGAGTTAAGACATGTGAAAAGTTTTAGACGGCAGATCCAGATTGTAATGGAAAAGTCCCCATTACCGGAGTTTGTGGACATCCCGTACATAGGAAGGTCCCATAGACTATTTATAAGTACGGACGAGATTGTCTGTTTTAAATGTGCTCAGAAAGGACATTTTCAACGCTTTTGCCCATTGAATGACATTCACGACAATTCGGTGGGTCATGATAACCGTAACAACAATGTTGCGGACGAGCCGGTCAACAGTAAAAATCGTGACGTCATACCGAATACCGATCTTGTGCTAAATGATAACAATTTTCCACAAACACTGTCACAAAGAAACGATAAACCAGTTGATAAAGTCAGTAAATCGTCACCTAAGAAATCACCTCAGAATAAACGTCGTAAGACTCAGTTTTCCAATCGTTATAGCGTCTTGAGCGATGATCTAATTGTCACTGATCCTGAAACCGATAATGAGGCGGACATTACCAGTGCACCGTCGGATAATTCGACTGTTGTAGATGATGCTACTTCAATGGACCAGGCTACTCAGCAAAACTCAGCTCTGTTCACAGATGAACCTGGTAATTCCAACACGGCGGCCAATGGGGACTCTGCTGTCACTGTCATTCAAATTCACCGTGAATCGGAATTACACGACCCTGTTCCATTATCTGACGAGGGTTGTGTAGCTGAAAGAACTGTTATGTCGACACAAGAAATCCTAAGTGAACTCGATGTAAATATCTCATTGGCGAAAGCAACCAGTGTTAATAATGCATCTATAGTTTTCAAACCTGGACATGATCCTTGTGATTCGGACAGGCTTGGAATAGAAGCAGGTGGTATGCCGCCTTTATCGCAGGGTGAACTGCTAGACGAGGACACCAGCGACGCTGACAGCATGTCTATTGGTTCAGAACTTTCGGACATGACAGATTTTATTGATTCAAGGGAGGTAATGCCCTCTCTTGAAGATGTGAAACTATTTATAGAAAGTGTAAAATATAGTAAAAAGGTAATAGATAAATGCAAAGCCTTTCAACCCAACTTAAGATTACTGATACATCAGTTGATACGATTGAAGAAACAACCTGGCTTAGAATCTGCGTTCAAGTCTCGTGTCACCAAAATAGTCACTAAGCTACACCGTAGCTTACGGAATTAATTGTTTCCGCCTATGGTCAATCTAGTAACGAACTTGAATACAGTTTCTTTTCTACACCAAACAATTATGGGTATCTTTGTTCTAAGATTTATTCAATTATTTTTAATTATGGCTTCCCTCTCAATTGTTACACTAAATACGAGAGGTTGTCGTGACTCTTTTAAAAGATTTCGTATTTTTAATGAACTTCGCAAAGATTTATTTGCCGATATTGTGTTTCTCCAGGATACTCACACAATTCAGCCGGATGAGTCGCTATGGCGACTTATATGGAGAGGTCAAGCTGTCTTTTCACATTTTAATACAAATACAGCTGGTGTTGCTATAATATTTAAACCAAAGTTAAATGTAAATATCATTGAAACGATCACAGTTGCTCAGGGAAGAATCTTACATGTCACAGCAAATATACATGGCATCTATTTTTATCTGATTAATGTTTACAATCCCACAGAGTCTCATGACAAATTGAAATGCATAGATATGCTAAAAACTCATATTTCCACATTGTCCGAACCATATCCTATAATATTAGGTGGTGATTTTAACTGTACACTTGATTATGAGTTAGATAGAACATCAGCAACAGAACCACACCCTCCAGCTGCGGATTCGCTTAAATCTTTAATTACAAGCAATAGTCTTACTGATGCATATCGCTGCCTCTATCCACAATCTGAAATTTTCACCTGGCACAGGTCCGATGGGACTGCATCCAGACTTGATCGTTTTTACATTCATAGTAATTTTAGACAGTTTTTAAGCAGTTGTTCCATAATTCCTTGCACCAATTCTGACCATGATTATGTTAGAGCAATATTTCAGCTTAAAAGTGTAAAACGGAAAAGTGCATATTGGTGCATGAATACCGCTGTGTTGAGTGAAAGAAATTATGTGCTTTTAATTAATGATTTCTGGAATGGTTGGCAAGGGAAAAAATGTGATTTTGATTGTCTACAGGATTGGTGGGATTTGGCCAAAAAGCATATATGTATTTTATCACAGCGTTATTCCCGAGAACGAGCTGTCCTTTTCCGTGAGCGACGATCAGACTTACAAGCTGAAATTGATCAGTTATCGGTCAAAATTCCAAAAACAAATGAATTATTAGAGGTAATTAACCAAAAGCAATCTGAATTAACAACTCTCCTCAAAGAGCAAAATAGGGGTGCTTGGATTCGATCGCGATTCCAGCATATAAATGAATCAGATAGACCTACTACATATTTTTTAATCTTGAGAATAAACGTGTGATGAATAAAACTATTTCACAGTTGAAGATCCCAACCGGTGAAATGGTTAATTCTGATACGGATATTCTGAGCCACGCCTCTGATTTCTATGGTGAATTATATGCGAAGTCAAGCTCATGCAAAGTGTCTGAAAACCTGCTTTTATCAGATCTTCCTAATCTAAGTGAGCTTTCCAGAATTGAGTTAGATCGGGCCCTGAGTTTACCAGAGCTTACTGAAGCTGTTAACCATCTCAATAACAACAAAGCTCCTGGAATTGATGGACTACCATCGGAATTTTACAAAACCTTTTGGGAAACTATCGGTTCTGATCTTCTTGATGTTTTTAATGAATCAATTGAAGACATGTTATTACCTATTTCATGCAGGCGAGCGGTTGTGACATTATTACCTAAGAAAGGTGATTTAACCAATTTAAAGAACTGGAGACCTGTATCACTTTTATGTGTAGATTTGAAAATATTTTCCAAGGCCTTGTATAATCGTATACGTACAGTACTCGCAGAAATTATTCACATAGACCAAAGCTATTGCGTACCAGGACGTAAGATCTCCAATAACATTAGGTTGATAACAGACGTCGTCGAGTATTCAAATTTCATGTCGTTACCTCTTGGCGTTGTATCCCTAGATCAGGAGAAGGCGTTTGATAGGGTAAGTCACCAGTATTTATTGAATACCTTGCGCGCATTTGGCTTTGGTGATTTTTTTGTTAAATGCATTCAGCTTCTTTACAATGACACTTCGTGTTTACTGAAAATAAATAATTTGTTATCTATGCCTGTTTCTTTTAGCCGTGGTATCAGACAGGGTTGCTCACTATCAGGCGCTTTGTACAGTATCTGTATCGAACCATTATTAGTTAAGATACGCTCAAATAACGGACTGAGGGGGGTGGCCCTGCCTGATATCTCTGGTGAAAGGGTTTCTTGCTCAGCTTATGCTGATGACATAACTGCCGTGTGTACGTGTAATGATGATTTTATTAAATTGCGAGATTTTATACATGTATATGAGTCTGCTTCCAACGCGAAAATTAACCACTCAAAGTCAGAAGGTTTTTGGGTTGGTTCCTGGAAATGGCGTATTGACGAGCCTTTGGGGTTAAAATGGAATAGCAATGGATTAAAGATTCTCGGTATTTATATTGGCAATTCTTTGGATTTTTGCAAACAAAATTGGGAAAATCTTGAAAATGAAATCAGCACAAAACTTCTTAACTGGCTCCCGTTATCAAAAGCTCTATCGTTTAGAGGTAGGATCACTATTACTAATCTGCTTGCTGCTTCTAAGCTTTGGCATAGGTTAGCTGTTATCGATGTCCCTGGTAATATTTTAAATGCTATTCAAAAACTGTTAATTAACTTCATCTGGTCTGGAAAGCACTGGCTTCCCAAAGAGTTACTGTTTCTGCCTTTAGACAAAGGTGGGCAAGGACTAGTGCATTTAGAATCTCGGATGCGGACATTCCGTATTCAGTATGCACAATCCTTTATGAACTATTTCGCTTTTCATCCGTGTTTCAGCTTTAGCAGCTACTTTCTCAAACAGATACATAAACTAAATTACGATTATCAGATTTTCTCTATTAAATTGGATGTGCAGATGATTCGTAATATACCTATCTTTTATAAGAGTGTGCTCAATTCTTGGTTTTTCTTCAATGTTATGAGAACATCGCATCCAAGCTGTAAAATCGATGTTTTAAATGAACCACTGTTTCTAAATCCTTTGATCAAGAATATCTCCACTGGATTTACTTTTTGCTACGAAGATTTTATAAGTGCGAATGCTACCATTCTAGCTGATATTTTGGTAAATGATAAACGAATTGCACTTGAAGACTTACTCCTTAAAATTGGCAACAGGTCTCGACGATTGCTTCAAATAAACTTGAACACTCTATGGGATAGCATACCCAATGAATGGTTCGAACTATTAGATCGACCTATTGACATTCCCAGGTCAGTATACAATTATGAATTATCATGCAATATTAATGATGACTCGGTTTTTACTGTATTGATACCATCTCTTTGCAAGAAGGAACTATACAAGATGTCTTTATTAAAATGTTACTCAATGATTTCACATAATACCAAAAGTAACATATGGAGAGATCTACTTTCTCTAAATATTGATTTTACAGATAATTGTCTCTGTTTTTATGAATATCCGTGTACATACTACGAAGGAGATTTGTCATGGAAGGTTTTCCATGGGGCACTCAACACTGGTGTTTTTCTATATAAGGCCGGATATTGTATTAATGATAAATGTGTTTACTGTGGCGATCGTGAAGATTTAGCACATCTTTTTATAACATGTTCACGTCTCCAACCACTTTTGTGTGCTGTTAGACGAGCAGTTCTATTTTTAACACTGGCTGATGAATTTAAGCCTGAGAATTATGTCAAAGGCTTTCTATGCCCCCATTGTTCGTCTAATTCTGCACGTAAAATTAAACATCGTATATGCAATTGGATAATGGCAAACGCTAAAATGGCTACCTATGTAACGCGGCAGCGTCTAATGGATGGCAATGGTCAGACGGACGCCCTTCGAGAATGCATTTCTCGAATGCGAGCTCGTGTGACTATTGAATTTAAATACCACCAGCAAAATGGGTCACTAGAAAACTTTAAAAATTTTTGGGCAATTGACCACTTCGTTTGTAGTACTGAAGACGATATTTTAACATTTAATGGTATTTAGTTATACCTTTCAGTATTATTTTGTCCACTTTCATCATTTTACATTTTAATGACTGATGACTGATGATTTTGATGACTGATTCCCATTGATTTTTATACGGATTGAATTGTTGTTTTTTACAAAATTGACGTAGATCTGTGATATTTTGACATATTTGTTATTCTTCATAGATACAATGTTTATTTAAATGATACTCAGACTGATTCAGGAATATATTTATATTGTCTATGACGTGTTTTTAAAAATAATTTATGAGTGATGTATTAAATTAAAGCGTTTTTTATGAATCCAAAATAAAGTACATGAAAAGTCTTCTTCTTCTTCTTCTTCTTCTTCTTCTTCTTCTTCTTCTACTTATTCTTCTTCTTGTTCTTCTTCTTGCTTTTATTGACGGTAAGAAGGTTAACACATAGTTTATATACGATTATCTCCAAATCTGATCAAATCTTAGTATTCCCGGTGGGATAGAATTGCTACTAAGATAGCTAT
>JAVVLW010003462.1:0-33449 GCA_034401795.1 Chaetoderma sp. LZ-2023a | reverse complement strand
TCTACATGTCATCGCTTTCACGGGTTAGACGCGGTGGATCAGATCGTTAGCTGGCTGACACGTGTTAAGTCTGCGCGTGTCGGTAAACGTATCGTTAGAAAATATGTTTTCTCTGACTACTTGGTGATCGCTCACAATGCTCGTGCCTATGAATCCCTTTTACTCCTTCAATGCATTTGCAAAACCACTAATACGCATCTTAAACCTACAAATATTATCATGTGCGGTCGTTCAGTTCTCTCATTCGACGTAGGTACTATTCGGTTTATCGATTCCATTAACTTTTTTCCCCTTTCATTACGTAAGGTGGGCGATGCTTTTAATCTTTCTGTTCGAAAGGGGACATTTCCCCATCAGCTCAACATGCCTCAATATTGGGGTAAGGTAATACCATTTCCCGAGAGGGAGATATTCTGTCCACAAAATATGAATGCGAATGAATTAATCGAATTTGATCGATGGTACAACGAGCAGATATCTAGACACGAGCACTACGATGTTGATCAAAATCTCATCGAATATTGTAATGATGACGTAACTATCTTACGCTTAGCCATGTCTAGATTTAAGACTTTATTTTCCGAATCGACAGATGGCCAAAATCCATTTGTGACAGGGATAACGCTAGCGGGGGTATGTAATGCAGCCTATCGCGCTTTATGACTTCGACCTGAGAGCGTACAGACTTTACCCGATTTCTCACTAAGAGCAAAACGTGCTTATAGTGTTTTGGGTGTAGAATGGATCGAATGGGTCAGTCAATGTGAGGGTCGCCAAATCGCGCATGCGCTAAATGGCGGTGAACAGAAAATATGCGGCCATTATGTGGATGGAATTGATGTATCTGAAAATATTCTTTACGAGTTCTTAGGTTGTAAATTCCACGGACACGAGTCTGCTTGTTGCGGTGATAAGCATGATACGACATATACACCATATGGCGATCAGACATATGAAGAAGCATATGTCGAGCTTCAATGTCGCATTTCTTTATTTGAATCGCACGGATATACGGTGAGAATTATGTAGGAATGCGACTTTAAGAAACAAGTTGCTGATCCCTCCGAGCTAAATGATTTTATAACCGAATTGGACTTAGCACACCCAATATCACCGCGTGATGTGCTATTCGGTGGCCGTACATCCGCGATTCGTTTGTTTATGGAAGCAGATGAGCATACCACACTCAAATATTTAGACTGCGTTTCCATGTATCCTTCAGTGATGAAACAATGTTGTTTTCCAGAAGGGTCATATACGGTTCTAAGAGGCGATGACTTGAGTGATAAGACGGTGCATGACTTCTTCGGTCTTATTAAATGCAACGTCCTTCCACCTCGTGATTTATACTTTCCCGTGCTACCTGCTCGAATAAATTCACGACTCATGTTTGTACTATGCGACGAATGCGCAAAAAATGAACAATCTTCTGTATGCGAACATATGGAAGAACAGCGCAGTTTATGCGGAACATGGACCACTCCAGAGTTACAGCCAGCTATACGCAATGGTTATGTCATTAAAAAAATGTATGAAGTATGGCATTATCATGCGTCATCGCAATATGAGCCGCATGGCGACGATGGGTTATTTTCAGAATACATTAACCGTTTTCTGAAAATTAAACAGGAAAGTAGCGGTTATCCTGATTGTGTCGGTAGTGAGAGTGAAAAGGCGAATTACGTGGCAGACTATTATAAACATGAAGGAATACAACTCGACCCTGCCAAAATATCGTATAACCCGGGTTTACGCTTTGTCGCTAAATCCTGTTTGAATATTTTGTGGGGACGATTTTCTCTTCGTGATCATAAAAAGAATAGCATGATATCAACACGTAAAGGTCTACTCTCCCTTCTGAATGATAAAAGTAAAACTGTAGGCTCCATTGCATTCCTGAATGATAGTCTTCTAATGGCATCCTATTCGGTCAATGACGAGTACGTCCAGTCACCATTAAAAACAACTGTATTCTTGCGTCTTTCGTGACAGCCTATGGCCGAATAAAACTGTATGAAGTCTTGTCCTTACTCGGACACCGCGTAGCCTAGCACGATATGGATTCTGTGGTATTTAGTACACGTGAAGGTGAGCTGTCCATTCAAGATCGAAGTGGGTATCTAGGTTCTTGGACTAGTGAAATCCCCTCCGATTACGAATTAACAAGTTTTTGCGCACTCGGTCCAAAAAACTATAGTTATGAAACGAAGCGTCGAGGCGATCCATCGATCGTTAAACAGGTGACGAAGGTTAAAGGTTTAACGCTCGGTACCCAACAATCAAAACCAGTTAATTTTGATACAATGAAAAAATCCATTGATCAAATTATAAACGATGGTGGAATTATGGATAGTAATAGCGTACTATTAAGCTATCCATCAAAGATCACGTGCACCGATCATTTTAGAATTCTTTCAGTAAATAGCAGTAAGATTTTCAGACCCGTCTTTAAAAAACATATTTTGAAACTGGGAGATTTATCATCAGTACCATACGGTTACACTAGTGTAATATAAATAGCAACAGCACACTTTTTTCAGCCAGTACGTAAACAATGTCGCTGTCATCCATGTCCGCCAAAGCCGCACTAGCTGCTCGCGCTATGATAACAAATATTGCTAGTCTGTGCAACGCTGATAAGGATAAGATGCGTACGTTGATTATGAGGAGCATGCGGTTCGCTTTAAGAGATGACAAAATTAATGCCGGAAGAATTATACTCATGTCTGAAATTAGCAAGGGTTTATTAACCGAATATGGGATAGACATAGTGCATTGGGTTCGCGTATTATTGCTGCGAAGCTTCATTAATTGATGTCTTTCAAATTCATAACTTATGCTTAGTTATCGCACGCATTACTAGCCTTATATTACCGCATAAATATTATGACTGAAAGTTGTTGTCATACGCCATGAACTTACAGTCAGATAGTTTTCAAAATATTTCATCCTGACAGTTATCCCACTAAACGTGGTTTATATCTTAGCGTAGCAGCATTTAATCAGCTGTTACAGATCATTCCTGATCTTGAAGACGCGGTAAAACGTGCGCGCAAAAGAGAAGGCGTACTATTTACATAATCTTTGGACAATTCTGTTCGTATTTCTATCTGTGACGAATTTCCGTGTATTGACATACGCTATATTTTCTGCTCTGATGCAGAACCACATGCCACACGTTGCGGATTATACCTGCAAGACGACGAGTGGGAATTATTGAAACAGAACTCGAATAATTTGCTGGCAGAATTACCTAACTTTTACGTGCCACCCAAAGTGAGCGGTGACGAGTTGTTTAGCACGATTCCTCAGTGCTTTTACGGTGTGAAAAAGCGAGAACATGAATAACGTTCCATCCACTAGTGATTCCGCGGAGATGGCTAATCGCGATACACTTACTACGGACGCTATTTACCTGGATGAGGTTTTAAGCGATGTTGAACTAAATCTCGTCGATGACGATAGCATCAAATTGTGTCACTATTTTAAAACTATGGGGCACCTGCACCATTATTGCCCTACGGATCATGTGCAAATGATTAGTCAGAAATTATTTGCATCCATGCTGTGTGAAAAGATACATTCGTTGGCTGTGCGAGATTGTTACGGATGTCTAGTAAATCATCCGAGTCAACGTGGACATTCATGTTTAGGGATTGATGTTGACCTTAATCTAATTGACAATTTTGAACTGTATAATTAGGCGGCATTATTAGAAATGGACGAAGACGAATATTGCGCTCGTCTAGCCAGCCATTACTATATATGCGAACATTGTACTGATCTGTACCGTATGTGTATGACGGAATGGTATAGGTACATTGCGGATGTAATATATGAAAAACAGATGTTGGATCCATAACTATAATTAATATTAATTTATTTAGTTTTATTTAAAATTAACCGCGTGTTTTAAGCATTAAAACACGAGGATAATTTTAATAAAATCAAATACGTATTTTATTTTTAAAAATAACATAATTAATTGTTTTATTTTGTCAATCGTAGCTTTGTAAAATATGATGTATTTGGTGTGTTTTTTCGTATCTTTGTAACGATATGTATTATTGATGTATGTATTAATAAAAACGTTTTAAAATCGGATTTCGTTTGTGCAGTACTAGCACCTAGCTCTCTCTATATCTTTATCTGTCACTAGCGACTCGCTATTCACTACCCCGCCTCCTCCGCACTCGTTGGTATGCCCGCTTTTCACTTGACGGAGGCACTTGACGGAGCGTGCCATAGCTATTCTTTAGAGAAGAACGCTCCAGGTGAATGAATGATAGAGTGAGCTGAATAGCTCATACTTAAATAAAACACCGTTAGATGGTTTTTGTTCAATTTCATGACAAAATATTCACTGAATATTGTGTTTATTTTTGTAACTATCTAAAGATGTTATGGAATTGTCGCACAAGTATCTGATGTCATAATCATACACTTAAATGTTCATAGCATTTCTGCTCCATAGTGTGGCTCCATAGTGTGTATATGACGACCCAATTCTTAAACGTACATAGCATTTCTCCTACGTCACCAGTATCTGACGTCACAATCATAGTATTTCTCCTAATTATATGATACAATTTTTAAATGGACATAGCATTCCTCCTACGTCTCGAGTATCCGAGGTCGCAATCGTAGTATTTCTCCTAATTTTACGTCACAATTCTTAAATGGACACAGCATTTCTCCTGCATTACGAGTATCTGACGTTGCAATCGCAGCATTTCTCCTAATTTACGTGACATTCTTAAATAGACATAGCATTTCTCTTACATCACGAGTATCCGATGTCACAATTCGTAATGTTCGCTAACCATCAAGCATTGATAAGGTATTCGCAGAAGAGTAAATACATATTACATCGTAGTGACGGTTCACACGCGTCCACGTACGCCTAAGGTATATATATATGCGCATGAGCATATACCTTCTTTGTCGTACGTGGACGCACATGTGACGACGCTATGCCATCAACGCTTGACTGCAATACGACGTTACATCACCCATTTACTATGATTGTCTGCGGTCCAACGCAGTGCGGTAAAACTGAGATGATAAAAGTGCTAATAAGAGATCCTTATGCCATTACTCCCCCTCCACAGAGGATTGTGTACTGCTACGGTGCGTGGCAAGATGGGTATAACAATTTGACGAAAGAAGTTGAATTTAAAGAGGGTGTGAATGTTGAACTAGACAGAAGTTGCAGAACATTGGTGGTGCTCGACGATTTGATGAATAAATGCGACGAGAATGTAGCCGACCTATTTACAAAACGTTCTCACCATGAGAATTGTAGCGTAATATTTGTCGCACAAAATCTGTTTCACAAGTCTCGCAATCAACGCGACTTATCGGTTAACTGTCACTACATGGTATTGTTTAAGAATCCCCGTGATGCGTCATCCATTCGTTCCTTATCTAATCAGATGTACCCAGGCAATACAAAGTATTTTATAGAATCACATAAGGACGCTACACGCGAACCTCACTCATATCTACTCCTAGATTTGAAACAGACGACACCTGACAATATCAGACTCCATTCATCTGTTCATCCGAAGGAGGGGTGCTACGTTTACATACCTAAGAAAAATGGCATCACGTAAAACGGAACGCCATTTAGCTATGCTGCAATATTTGGCTAAAGTAAAGCCTTCAGTCAGAAATGATGTAATCAAACAGTGTTCGAACGAATTGGTGGATGTACTATGCGAATCATGCCTAAACGTATTACGTGGGAATGTTCATCTCACTAAAATACGCTACAAGCAGCTGAGTAAATACAAAGCGAAAATGCGTACGCTGACTAGTCGCGGTGTGCCATATGCACGTAAAAGAAAATTGCTACAAACAGGCGGATTTTTAGGTGCCTTATTACCAGCGGTGATCGGTACGCTAGCGCCATTAATTGGTAAACTGTTTGCGTGAAAAGATGGAACATACATGTAAAATGGCGCTAGTTCCTCACGAATTGATAGGTAATTTAAATGAACAGAGTAAAATATCATTGCTACAGACAGATCCATCGATACGTAAAGCTATTAGTCTCGACAACGAGATACCCAATATATTAACCAGACACGATCTGACTGAAAATGAAAAAGCAAAATCATATTCGCAAGTATTGGATAAGTATAGGCATTACTATCAGCAAACGCAAGGACAACATCAACAATATCAACCATTACCTCTACAACCCATAACTAACTACGATGCACTGCCCGCATAAATACTTGAACGTACGATGAGGGGAATACCAAAAACGTACAAGACAAAAGCCAGTGGAGTAATTGATATTTTACGTTCGGTTCCTGAACGTTTTCACGTTAATGATTTGGGCGAAGTGACAATAGAGGGTACGTTTTTCCCAAAAAGTAATGTACTCGACCTGCTTACAAACGTAGTGGCGCATGGTCGTAAACCTCTTATGGCTGGTATGCATGATCAAGTGGAGGGAAAGTTTCTTAATCTGTTACGTGACCTAAACATACCCCGTAGATTTGTAGGGCAAGAGAAAACGATGAGACAGATATACAATGATGCAGAAAAGGATGTTAGCGCCAGTGAGTACACGTCTACGCCCGTGAGCAAAAGAATACGTAGAAAGAGTTCTCTAGCGGACATCAGGAAGAAAAAGCAACATTCAATTCCAGTGTGGGTAAATTTAGATAAGTCATGAATGATGCTAAATTGGCGAAAGTATATTATGATCCAAAACATTACACGTCTTTTGGTGGGAAGAAAAGCTATATAATGCATTTAAAGGTAAAATACCTTGCAACTACATCGACAAATGGTTAAAACACCAAGAAGTATATACCCTACACAGACCGCGCAGAACAAAGTTTGACAGGCGAAAAATAAGAGTTTCAGCCGTTGATGAACTATGGCAGGCAGATCTATGCTCGATGGGCATGCTGGCAAAAGAGAACAACAACGTGTTATATTTGCTATGCATAGTTGATGCCCTTTCAAAATATGCATGGGTGGAACGCCTGTTTAGTAAAACGTCGTCGGCAGTCAAGAAAGGGTTAGAATCAATATTGGAGCATACTCTGCGTCGCCCACACGCTATTCAAACAGACAAAGGGGGTGAGTTCGTAAACCGTGTAATGAAAAAATATTTGAAAGATAATGGAATACATTTCTACACTTCTCAAAATGAAATGAAAGCTGCAATGGTAGAGCGTTTTCAACGCACGCTGAAGGGTCGAATATACAGATACATGACGCATAAAAATACACGAAAGTATATCGATGTATTACCCAGTTTAGTCGCAGCATACAATAACACAACGCATTCCAGTACGCGCATGGCTCCTACCGAAGTTGACCGTAGTATGGAGTTAATCGCGTGGAGAAATATATATGGAAAGAAGCCGAAGAAACGTTCCAAATCTAAAAACAGCCCTACTCAAGGCGACCATGTTAGAATATCACAAGCGAAAATGCCATTTGAAAAAGCTTATCGCGGGCAATGGAGTCGCGAATTGTTTACGGTGCGTGAGGTGCTTACAGACAAATATCCATACTTATATAAATTAAAAGACTATGGAGGTGACCCGATTATTGGTACTTTTTATCGTGATGAGATACAGCAAGTGATAGAAGAAAATGATAAAGAGTATGCCGTGGAAAAAATACTTAAAAGTAGAAAAAATAAAAAGGGACAACGCGAGTATCTGGTAAAGTGGCTCGGTTACCCGGATAAGTTTAACACATGGGTTAATGAACTAAGCACTATACATCATTGACAATGGATGAATATATGGAGAGAAGATCGGATCAGAGCATGTGGCGAATGCTGGGTTCGCGAGTACCGAAAGAAGAAATAGTATACCTAGCTCAAATTATAATAATTTATATCGTAATCATTACGTGTATCGTGAATCTAAGTATACAAAATGGGCAATCAGGCATATGGATATCGCTTTTGAGCGGATGTCTAGGGTATATATTGCCTAGTCCGCGCATAAAGACGTCCATACATCATTCGACTCAGAATGAACGAGGATCAGTTTTACATAACACTTCCGAGCAATAGTAGTCCCAGGTTCTTTCCAGACAATAAGATATCAGAGTTTCGAACACGTCTGCAAACTCCATTAACATTAGATGGCGAATGGGACACTCAGCCTCTCGAGTGTGTTATATCCGAGGAGTTGGCTTACTATTGCGAAGGAAAGTTTTGTACAAATATACGCATTTACTAAGAAGAAGATAACGAAGAAGAAGAAAAAAGATAGCGTTGCGTCAGAATAAATTAGCAAAGATGGCGCCAGTACGTCAGAAATAGAAAAGACATCGGCAGTATATATACGCGGTCGTAGGACCACCCTCACGATTTGATGATAAGCATATGACTATGGTAGATATATCGCTACACCCCGTTATAAGGAAAGAGAGATATTGTTACTATGTAATAATAACATAGATAGTAATAAATGTCCTCGAGAAGAATCATTCTATTGTCCCGATGATACATTATTATTATTGTGCATAGTCTGTTGGTACGCGGTGATCTAGTGATGCGTCCACTCTGTGTGATAGTAGGGTAAGTCATGTGGCCCTTGTCTCAAGTAAGTCATGGGGCCTCACTGTCTTATTTTGCTGCTTTGCTGGGTAACAACAACACACACCACACTGAGATACTAAATCATGTATTTCTGAATTCATCCAGGGCCAGTAAACAAATTCTCTTGCTCGTCGATGGCATGCTTCAATACCGGTCTGCGATGTATGCAAGCATTATAAAATTTCAGATTGGACACTATTAGGAATAACACATTGTTGCCCATGAAAAATGATATCATTCTCTACAGACACTTCATCGCGGATATGAAAATAGGGAGAAGCTTCGGCACATCATCTCCTTTCACTGGCCAGCCACGGAGAATCAGGACTTTGACGGGTTGGAGTGCACTGTCCTGTTGGGTCGCTGACTGCATAGAATGTAGTCTGCTTTCTGATATTGTGAGATAATCAGCCATATTTATGCAGTGCATTTCCTCTTCTCCTTAAGATCAACCTGGTCCTGTGTGCTTGGTAAATAAGCTCGTGAAAGTGTGTCTGCCAGATAGAGTTGCGATCATTTTATGTAGACAATTGCCACATCATATTTCTTATGTGCTGGAAGCATACGCTGGAGTCGTTTTGGTGCTGCAAGGGGAGACTTCTTCTGAATGGATTCTAAAGGCGTATGGTAACTTTCTGCTGTAAATCTGCTCCCATAGATATATTAGTGGAATTTTGTACATGCTTAGACAATTGCTAACAGTTCTTTTTCGATCTGAGCATAGTTCCTTTCAGTGGCAGTGAGTGCATGGCTAGCATATGCAACTGGTTGCCCATTTTGCAACAGAGTGGCGCCTAAACCAGTTTCAGATGTATCACATTGCATTGTAACTTCATCTTCACTGTCAAAATAATTAAGAACTTGCGTAACTGCTAATTTAATGTTCCGAAAGGACTTTTCATGTTCAAAATTCCAATTCCACTCAGAATCTTTTCTGGTCAACTGACTTAGAGGTTCACACAACTCTGAAAGTCCTTTTAAGAATCTCGATAAATCATTGACAAGTCCTACAATTCGTTGCACAGCCTGTACATTCGTAGGTTGAGGCACTTTTATAATAGTCTCTGCCTTATTTAGGTCAGCATCTAAATCACTGGCACTTAACAAATAGCCAATGAACGAAACTTCTTTACATTTCAATTTAAGTTTGCCACGATTCAGCTTAATACATGCCTGTCGACACCGTTCCAGAAGTCTGACGAAGCATTCGTCATGGTTAGCGATGGCAGTTTCAAGAGTGCCACATTCACCAATAGTTAGAATTTCGTCCGTGATGAGAAACGTACCTGGTAAGTCTTGTAGAGCTTCATTTATTCATCTTTGAAATAGCTCTTGAGTTGGCGAGACACCAAATGGCAATCTTAGCCATCGGACTCTCCCAAATGGTGTACCAGATGTAGTATGTAGTCTAGACTAAAGTGGCATGCCAAAATCCGTTTTTGACATCCCATTTTGTGAAGACCTTTGCTTTCGAAAGTTCTGGAAGTAAATCCTCAATCACGGGAAGAGGGTAGTGACAACGCTTTGGGGTCAATACAGATGTGTAACTCACCATTGGATTTCTTTGCAACCACAAGGCTTCACACCCAATCCATAGGCTCATCTACACACTCAATAATACACGTTTTCATAGCTTAGTGAGTTCACTTTTGAGCTTCTTCTTTAGCACTATTGTTACTCGACGGATGTGCCACTTGACTGGTGGTACTGAGGAGTCAATTTCTAGTGATTGCTCTCCATCCCACAGTCCAACTTCACCATTAAACACATCCTTATATGCTGACATAATGTTATGCTTTGTAAGATGTGTCATCAACATAGGGTCACTGGATGACCCAGGAATGTTCGACTTGGGAGTATTGATCGCTAAAATCGCTAAAGTTTTCTCATGGAGCACTTTCTCTAGTATGCGGTTGCACTAAGAAGAAGTGTCACCTTTTGATTTACTACTACAAATTCAATCTTATACTTTTTTTAGTTCTTTGGGTTGTGCACCATTAGCTTAGTCTTACCTAAGGTTTTGTTGAGCATTGCCAAAGTTACTGACATTTTGTTAATCTTAGTGTCCCGTGGTATATTTAGAATCGAAAACACATTGTAGGCCGCACCCGAGTATACCTGAAATTTCAGTTGCACATTAAGTTTTTCAATTGTTATAGTAGCAAATATCTTATTCTTCACCGATCTTATTGCATTGACAGTTTTCACAGAAAATATGTCTTCAGCTGATGATGTATCGGAAGATGCTGAAGAATATGTTTCCACTACATCATGTGTTTAATGAGTTTTCTAACATGTAACATTTCCATGGCACTTTATAGCGGGATGTGACGGCTTGCCACACTTATTGCAACATTTCCCGTATACTGAACACTTTGTCCCGTCCGGCTCGTGTTTCTTACTACAGAATTTGCAATGCTATTTTAGATGACGGTATTGCTTATCCGAGGGAGTTCGCTTCGAGATCCCCGGTTTCGATCCTATTTGCTTCTTAGCTTGGGTGTGTTCCTTCGAAATGCCATGATTTACCTCCTCTTTGTTTGTCATCCACCTGACTTGGGATGTAGTAGCTTCTGGTGATCAGCAAATGTCTATGCAACGAGTCAATGTCAGATTTGGTTCTTGTAACAACTTTTATAATCTCTAAGGCCACATACAATCCGATGCCGAATGAGTTCACTTTGAAGATCACGAAAATTACACGACTGAGATAATGCTCTGCTAGAGGCATAGGTTTCAATGTTTTCACCTTCCAGATTATTAAAGAATGTATCGTTCATAAATGGCATTTGATTCGCCAAGGCAGTGTTTTTCCATTAAAGCTAACACACTGTTCATATTAATTTTGTCTTCCTCCGATTTAAGAGGTAGTCCATTATAAATATCAATCGCATCGGTCCTAAACTAATAATAAATGCTGCAATATGATTTGCATTGTCCTGTTCTTGTATTCCTGTTACTATCTCAAACGAGTCACAAATTTTCTTCCAGCCGTTCCAATTTGCAACCCTGGTGGCATGTACTCTGACGTCCTGCTCTATACAGTCCCACGTGTGCCCCGGAAGTTGCCTGGTCGGTCATTATGACATATTGCTAAACGTTTTGTATACAAAAGATGGCCCGTATATGTAGCCGTCAACGTCTATAGTTATTTACAGTTCCATAGAATGCTGATCATTCATACACGCATTCGTAGATTTTAAAATTCCGAAAAACTCGCTGATTTAATGGTTCTTAAGCGCATCCATAGATTAAAGTTTTTCCAAGATTCAACTGCATAGGTCATAGTTTTCACAGTTCTTAGAGGCTTCCGTAGATCCAAATTTCTCAAAAATCACTTTTAAATGTGATGGACCTCCAAGGTTTCCGTGGGTGTAGATATTCGTAATATTACTTCTATAGTTTATAGTTCGTGGATGCTTCCATAGATAAATATTCTTTTGAAATATCACGTCAGTAGTTTATGGTCCGTGTAGTCTTCCGTAGGTTTAGATTTTCGAAATATCAGTCCTGTAGTTTATGGTCCGTGGAGGCTTCCGGAGGTGTAATTTGAGCAAAATATCACTTTAATATGTCATAGTCCGCCAAAAGCCTCCATAGAGGCAGATTTTCAGGAACAAACCACTTCAATAGTTTATGTTTCTAATGCGCTTCTGTAGACTTAGATTTTCTGAGAATTAATCTTACCCGTTATTGTCCCTATGCGCATCCATATTTTTAGCGAAACTTACTGGGAACGCCATGGCCCATGTATATGGATTCTGGAACACCATACTATTGTCGTCATCCGATATACTGAACATAACTGATCCCATTTTCCGTAAGCAGTCTGGTACAGCTGGTGGTGATTGTGATCGTGGTCGTCGTGGTGCTGGTGGTGGTGGTGGTGGTGGTGGTGGTGGTGGTGGTGGTGGTGGTGGTGGTGGTGGTGGTGGTGGTGGTGGTGGTGGGGATGATAGTGATGGTGATGGTGGTGGTGGTGGTGGTGGTGGAGATGGGGTAATGGTGGTGGTGGTGATGCTGATGGCGGTGGTGGTGGTAGTGCTGATGATGATGGTCGTGGTGTTGGTGATATTGCCCAAGAACTAGCTGATGAAGAAATTTCTAGCATTTTTACCATAGAAAAATCAGGAGCACCTTCTCACCTAGGAATCGCATTAATGGATACGTACTAGATCATTCTACTACTATGCAACGTCGGTCGTCTCACCAAATACAACACCGGTCATGGGTATTGGATGATAAATGGATATTCTGTGTGCTAATAAGCACATACAAAAGTAAAACAATCAGAGCGCCATTGAGTTTCAGATAACACAGTTAGGCGCGCAGATACAGAGAAACAAGATACACGCAGTCTAGCCTTACTTGGCAGTCCGGATATAATAGCGGCTAGAGCTCACTACCCCAGTTTCTTGCCATACAAATTATACTAGGCAAAGATCAACGAAAAGCTTACGAAAAGCTGTTTCAGTATATACGGCTTGAGAACATTGGCAAATAAACGGCCATTGAACTAGCTTCCAAACTTGCGCAATTTTTGTCAGACATGGGGATAGCAGATGTGTTGGAGGAAACTAAGAACGATACCCCTGTTTAAGACTATATGCTCGGCCTCAACGTGGCGCAGGGGTGTAACCCACTGGGTGTCAATCCAGACCTTTGGAGGGGCTAACCAGAGCATTATGCACAACGCTAATGAAATTACACTTGGAGATCGAATCAATCGAAATGGTGCTCGCCCTGTGAGGATCCACCAGGCAGGTGCAGCGCCGGGCTCCATGCCTCGAAGGAGCCCACCCTCAGCTACTGGAGGTCCCATCAACTCGTCTTGTGGAGCCAGGGGACGAGGATGGAGAGCTACTGGCCAACGGAAAGAGAAGACCAAACCCAAAGAGAACCCCAGTATCAACATCATGCACTGGAATGCAGAAGGGGTTACCAACAAGAAATCAGAGCTCGAACAGTTCCTGTACGAAAACAACATTGATATCTGCTGCATTCAAGAGACACACCTGCAAGAAGGAAAACCATTTAAGATCAGAGGTTACCAGATTTTCCGGTGTGATCGAAGAGGAAGAAAGAAAGGTGGGGTGATGACCTTGGTCCGAAACAGCGTGAACGCCAGCCAGATCAAAACCTTTATGGAAGAGGCAGAATATATCAAGATCAAGGTAACAACCAGCAACTCTGTGATTGAAATTGTCAATTATTACTGCCCTAATGACAAGAATCTCTCACTTGACACAATCCAGGTCCCGGACTGCCACTTCCTCATTGCGGGAGACTTTAATAGCCAGTCCCAGAGCTGGGGATACAGAACACTTGATAAACGAGGAGAAGACATTGAAGCATGGCAAGATGAAAAGCACCTTTTACTTGTCAACGATCCCACAGATCAGCCTACCTTCTACTTGCGCCGATGGCACTCGACAACAACGCCGGACTTGGCATTTTGTACAGAAGACATTCACAGAAACCTCAGTAGAGTGGTCGGATCGCAGTTAGGAGGAAGCGACCACCGCCCAGTCCTCCTCTCTCTTTCTGGAAGTATTTCGACAAGTTCACCTCAACATCCAAGGTGGAACTACAAAAAGGCAAATTGGAGTCTGTTCGGCATTCGTTCCAATGAGCTTACCCATAATATAGCAGTAGAAGGGAGAAACATCAACAATGTGGTCAAGGAATTTAATTCAAGTATCCTCAAGGCTGCCAATGAAGCGATTCCTCGAGGGTTCAGGAAAAACTACCGCCCCTACTGGACAACAGAACTGCAAGCAGCACATGATAAACTAGACAAGGCCAGAGAAGATGCAGAGGGTAATCCCTGTCATGAAAACCACTTCACGCTACAACAAACTAAAGCCAGGTATCTAAAGACCAAGCTGGAGGCCAAAAGAAGAAGCTGGGGGGAAAAGACGGCAGGGTTTAATTTAGAGAGAGACACCACAAAACTATGGAGACTGACTAAAGCACTCAATGATGAGGGTGTCAGGGGAGAGAAGATTACTCTTGAAGAAGATAGACAAACACTGACAGGAAAGATGGCAGCAGATGCCTTTGCGAAGGCATATGCAAAAGAAAGCAACATTTCTATACCACGAATGCGTCGAAGGGAGGTTAGAAAAGAGCAAAAGGAAAGAACAGACACCAACACTCACGATGCAATGAAAGTTGACATTAGTTTAGCAGAACTGAAGAAGGCTATCCGCCAACTGAAAAAGAAGAAATCTCCCGGGCCAGATGGCATTACGAATGAAATGATCCAACACCTTGGTAATGCATCTCTTCGCAAGTTGCTAGACATCTTTAATCTCAGTTGGACCAATGGAGAGGTTCCTCAGTGCTGGAAGGAAGCCAGAATGACTCCTATTCTGAAAAAAGGAAAGAACAAGACGAAAGTGCTGAGCTACCGTCCTATCAGTCTTACAAGCTGCATATGCAAGACCATGGAGCGCATCATCAACCAGCGGTTGCAGTGGTACCTGGAGTCAGAGAACATTATAGTTTCAGAGCAGGCCGGATTCAGAAGATACAGGAGCACAGAAGATCAAACAACACATCTTGCACAGGTCATAGAGGACACTTTTCAAGCCAAGAAGGTGATGCTAGCTGCCTTTATCGATCTGCAGAAAGCATTTGACAAGGTGTGGAAGGATGGCCTCCTCGTGAAGCTCCGGCGCACAGGCATCGGTGGCAACATGTTCCGATGGACCAAGTCATACCTACACAATCGCAGAGCTAGGGTGCTGGTGGATGGACAATCTGGACAGAATGTATTGCTGAGACAAGGGGTGCCACAAGGCGGAGTATTATCACCTACTCTGTTCATACTCTTCATCAATGACATTGTAGCAGAGCTGCCCAATGGGATCCAAGCAGCCCTCTATGCAGATGACCTCGTAATCTGGTGCACCGAGGAGTACACAACGACTGCCACGTACAGAATGCAGCTCGCCTTGGACAGAATTACAGCTTGGGCCAATCGCTGGTGTATTACCATCAACAAAGAAAAATCATCAGCCATGCTATTCACACTGTCCACCAAAACCAAGGTTGGCAATCTGACACTGGGCGGTACTCCACTCGAATACGAGGACCAGCAGACATACCTGGGAGTCACATATGACAGAAGATTAACATGGAAGGAGCACATCCAGAATGCAGAGGCAAAGGCCAGAAGAAAGCTAAACATCATGAGGAAGCTGGCAGGAACAAAGTGGGGTGCCAATGAAAGGATCCTCAAGACCATCTACCTAGGTGCCGTACGCCCACACCTTGAGTATGGATCCAGCTCATGGATGACAACAGCTAAATCTCATCAACAGAACCTCGACAGAGTACAAAACCAGGCACTGCGCATCATCACTGGTGGAATGAGATCAACACCAATAGAAAAAATGGAGCAGACAGCAGGCATTCCCCCACTTAGCAAAGGAAGGGAATGCAAAGCACTGATCCAAGCTGCAAAGTTCAAATCGTTCAATAACCACCCGATGAAGATCAGGCAAGCACAGCTGTCATCAGGAAGACTTAAAAGATCAAGTTTTGTGAAAGAGACAAAAGCACTTCAAAGGAAACACCAAGAGATGTTGCCAGCACAAATAGAAGACCCAAACCACACCCTTGATCCTCCACCCTGGGAAAACAAACTAGAGAGCATAGCTATTCGCACCACAGTACCTCATCTCACAACCAAATTTGAACACAGTGATGTGAGCAAGAAGGCCCTGACCCTAGCCATGCTGGAAGAAATGTACCCTCAGGAGACATGGATAAGGATCTACACAGATGGATCAGCCAAAGATGCAATTAGGAGCGGAGGTGCCGGACTGCACATACCGTATCCAAACGGACAACATGAGTCAGCTGCAATACCGACAGGCAAACACTGCACAAACTACAGAGCTGAAGTCGAAGCACTGGTTCATGCAGCTAATACCATCAGCAGAACAGCAGACCCTATTGCACAGATTGTCTTTTTATCTGATGCCCGCTCCGTCCTTGAGGCTATCACCAAAGGTAAGCTGCCACAACTTGAAGAAGCACTACAAACCATCAAATGCTTTCGGATAGCACTGCAGTGGATCCCCTCACACTGTGGAGTCCAAGGAAATGAGGAAGCAGACAAGATGGCAAAGGTGGGTGCAGAAGAGAATCAGACAGAAAACATGGTTACCCATACAGAGATGAAGACTATCATTAAGTCCCTCTATAGAACACCTCAATCAGAAGATGCCTACCATCATCTCTCGAGGCCAGAGCAAGTGCCCATTTTTCGTCTCAGAACTGGACACAACAGACTAAACCAACACATGTACAGGCGGTTCCACCTTACGACATCGCCCGCTTGTCCTTGTGGAGAAGCAGAACAGACCACAGAGCACATACTTCAATGTTGCAGTACGTATCAGCTGCTGAGAGAAGAGATCTGGCCTTTGTCAACCTCTATTCTTGAAAAGCTGTATGGGCCTGTGGAAGAACTGCAGAAAACCACAGATTTCATCTTGAGAACGGCTCTCCAAGTGTGATACCAGCGATCGAAAAGAAGAAGAAGAAGACTAAGAACGATTTAAGAAGGCGAATAGAGACTGAGTTCGGTGAGACTATTACAATTCTTTGCAAATGACAAAGGCAAATTATTTCTACTCACAGACACCGTTTCTATCTAGCGTCTTGCAATTGAAAACAACAGATTGACAGATGAAATAAGCAAAGGGAAACGCCTTGCTTCTGATATAAAGAAAGCTCTGGAACACTTGGTCTTATACAGATGTGCCTCAATAAAATAATTATAGGAAGAGTTTCCATGGTCACCAGGGGCGTCGTGCAAGACCAACATTTGGAGGAGATGAGAACTAGTCCGGGTGACAAAATTGTCAGGTTAAATCAAAAGGTTTAACCAATAGTGAAGACCAAGCAGATGGTATTCATCGCGTCGTCCCCCCCCCCCCCACCCCGCCACGAAATTTATATATAAAATGGATTCTCCTTGAGGCCATTTAGAAAAGAATTAGTTCAGCAAGCCAGATCAATATGCATTTATAGTTATTAAGTCAAAAGACTGGAAAGCTGAATATCAACATCATTGACACACACATCAAACAAGTGGCTGAATTCAAGTATCAAGGAAGCAGCTTGACGAAAGACGGAAGAATTGATAGGGAAATTTATAACAGAATCCAGAACGCACACACCATGGACACACGCATATTCATACGGTGGTCACAGAGTAGCTGATATATACCATCTTTATACCTACCATAACATATCAATGTCAGACATGGGCTGTACTAAAAAAACCCAAAAGAAAGCTCATCGCCTCCATAATGAGATGTTTGAGAAGGGTAGTATATAAGACCAGAAGAGGCAGGATTAGAAATGAAATAATTAGGGGAATGGTCGGAACAGCAGCAATCCACCATCACATAAAAAAGCAAATGGTCAAGTGGTTCGGAGACTTGAACAGGATGGCTGCAAACCAACCAGCATTCAGAGCATACAAAATGCGCTGCTCAGGATTCAAATCAAACGCAATATCAGGAAAAAAGATGGCCTGGTGGCGAGACGAAACCACTGCAGAACCAAGGCCTATCCACCCTCCAAGCATCCATCTGGCAGCGGGAAGAAAGCTACTCCTCGCGACACATACAAGTACAAATGAGAGTAAATTATAAGCACGGCCAATGGCATGTCATCGTGAATACGCTAATTTAACAAAATGTAACCTTTTAACCCGGCACCTGCTCAACATAATTGTCATTTTGCAATATCCAATCATATGGTTACTGGCATGATCAATTTAGTTGAATTACACAAAATGGTTTTGGAGAAAATATCGGGACTGACAGACAAACGGATAGGACATTTCAGTAACCGTAACAGCTTCTGTAATAAGAATGGTGATAAAAATCTTTGTAAACATTGTTTTTATTTATGAAATACTTGGGCAATAAGCCATTGTATTTATACAGTGAGGAAATCAAGTCTATAAGAAGGATTGGGGATTGAAGATGAAACTGGGCAAATTTTTCCTATCATTTCAGTTATGTCCGTGTGGAAATAGGCCATGTATGATCATGAAACGTGTAATCGTAAAGAATAGACCATTTAAGCTAAATACACAGAGATGTGTGAATTTCTGTTTAATTAGGATTCGACAATATCGGAATACTTAAAATCTCGGATTTGTACGAAAATTGCGAAGGTTAAAATAGTCACCAAGATATGTCGGCGCGCAGAATTCTGTGAATTATTGTAGTATATAGACATATTATGCTACGGAGGCAGGGGCCAAATCGATATAATCGATATAATAGTTTTAGAACTTCATTATATATAACAAGGAATATATACATCTTGTAGGAAGTTGTAGGCAGATTTCTTCTCCGTAAACCAGTTCGTGCACTGAACCAAATATGCTTTGGATGAAATAATCCACACATCATCAACTACAGCTATTCTCGCCGTGAATCTTCAGATACCTATTAAGCAAGACTTTTTATGCCAAAGTAGGAAACATTGCGAAAATATAAATAAGGCAACACGGTTGCCATCCCAGCAGTGTTCTTAAGGTACCTTTTCTCCAAACATAAAGCAGCTAAATGGTAACGCCAGGGTACGGATCTCATACGGCCAGTACTCGAAACCTTAGGTGACGGATAGAAACACGGATCGCCATCTAACTCATAACGGTGATTTGGTGAAGCCTTAAAACTCACCACGCCTACGCGATAGTCACCATAGATGGAAATACGCTTCTCTCTCCCCACCCTAAGCAAGCTAAACCCCGCTTTCTAAACACTGTGATTTGTCCATGTGTTGTCATTTATGGTTGTGATGCGGTATGTGGAAGGATTGCTTTGCGGCTCTGAACCTACCACCAGACACCATGTTGCATGCTGTCGGTCTGAGGAGAGATGCTCCGTGGAGTATCGGCAATGGTACCGAGCATTCTCACCAGGAAGACGTATTCGTTAAAGACAGTTGGTGCTACGCCATTTGCGGCTTAAAAATGTATGTTTTTGAACTTACAACTAAAAGTTCGTCTAGGCCATTTTTGGGTACACAAAAATGGACGGTACCAACATTAACTTAAGACAACGGTACTGAAATGAATCAGCGACCGTATCTTCACGTACACACCATAGGCACACAACAGTAAAATAACTATATTAGAATAAATACATATGATAATTTTCTCTCTCTTTGTAGGATAGGAGGGCGGCCCTTTTTACTGCTCTCCTCCTCCGCTTCGGCGTTGAAGGCATTTTTCTTTCTGATGGAGGCCCGCGTGAGGCATTTTCCCCTCGCAAAATTATGTATACCCTGCCTCGGGCAGGAAGGCAACATAATTTTCCTCCGCATTTTTCGTTACCGTGGGATGTATCTCTAACGTTTGCTTGCAAATGGTAAGATTACATCCACCCCCTTTTCCACATTTTTATAGTTAACTTCCCACTGGTTGCCACCGGTTGCCTTTTCACAAGGCGCCACGGTGTGATACCATCGTAAATTTCCTCTCAAACAAATGGCAAGGGCATAGTCATCCTTGGCATAAAGATGTATTGGTTCCCCCATTCTTCCCCCTCATTGTGATGGTCGGTCATTTTCCTCCCTCGACCGTCCTCCAGGCGGAGCATGGTACTGCACCATCGTATATTTCCTCTCAAGCAAACGGTAAAGATTCAGTCATTATTGGTACCGCTTGGTATGGGTTCCCCATTTCCCCCCTACATCTTATGCAGGATGACTTCTCTCTCTCTCTCCTATCTTCTCTCTTCCTCCGCTACAGTGTTGTAAGCATATTCTTGTGATGGAGGCCCGCGCAAGGCAAAACCAATGATTTTAGCCAGCCTGAGGCAGATATAGTTTATATTAAACCAACTGATGTGCCCTAACTGGAGCTTTCACCCACAGGGGTACCTTTCATGATACCGCCTATATATGACTAGATCGGTTAGGTACCTCCGGCGAGATATAAATCCAAATTCACCACTCTCATTTTTGCATACACCTTTCATAAGTGACAAGCATACAAAAATTGTTTGTTACTAAAATCAAGTAAGTAAATTTGTGTGCTGGCACCGTTCTTTCCAGCTTGGAAATGACAGCTTGGAACACCAGGGACGCGAAAAGCCGGGACGATACGGTAGTGTCCAATTTTCGCAGCAATGGTTGCACGAGCCCACTGGAACGTGCTGGTTCCACCGGCCTTGGAGGCCGTTTTTTGTGGACATCGGAGATGCACGGCGACCACTCCCCAACCGCGAGGCTGGCTGACCAGCAGCAACAGCTGCAGCAGCAGTAGCAGAAACAACGACGGTAAATGGCGGAGCCACACGCATCCCCAACAGCTACAAGTGGCGCCCGATGTAGGGCTCGAGTGGAAATTGAAGCTACACTTGGTTTCAATTCCCATATGTTTCAGTCTCCGTTATATTTCAACATGTACACTTCAGATTAAGAAATGGAGTATATAAACGATAGGATGGTGGGGACACTCACCAACCCTTATATATCGCTCCCCGGTGCGGGATCATTAGCACCCATAAGACAGGAATACTCGCCTGTATGTGAAGTACCGTTCATCGATGCTTCACAGGCGGGTGAGCACTATATAACTTTGTCTGACATCCGCAATACGATTCATTCACCATAGCCGAATGACGGACTACACAATAACCATCCCCTAAGGGGATTGGTAAATACCCCACACCCGGTACGCCCACACTTGGCAACAGCAAGTGAACAATGGCGAAACACACAGGCCAGCGGCACCATATAATAACTTACCATTATGGTACCAACATTGGAACGTGGAGCCTAAATTACCGCTAACTAATCCACAACCGGCTTATACTCATTTCACCAATTATCCACGTCCCTATCCAAGTATCCCACAATACCGGGACGGCCAATAATACATCCCACCAACCATACTAGGCCAGCAAACCAGGTACCATTACGAAACACGGCACCACCTAGGTATAATGAACGTGTATGCAGGGGAATCCCTCACCTATATGGTACCACTCAGAATTATCACCTAGGAAATATCAATACCAGCCCGATGACTATGATTCCCGTCCCTCTTCAGCTTTCACTCCCATTATATCTGCACCGCCACCGGGGTTTGCACCATGAACTCCCTATCACAGCACCGACCGAGTAATACTTTCACCTGAATTCAGTGGGAAAGTGGGAACGGTGACGGGGCCAACTATAAGTTCCAATTTGAAATCATCAGCAGGACAAATGGGTGGTCAACCACCAAATGGGAGGGTATCTGGTCGCAAAATTATCGGGAAAAGCGTTGCAGGTATTAACAGACATGGGGTCTGAAGTGACACCGACCTATAGCGAACTGGAGAATGCATTGTCAGAACGGTTTGGTGATACAGCCCTTGGAGAGTCTAGCCATTTACTGTTAAAGAACCTACGGCGGCATGCGAATGAAACTCTCCCTGAACTGGCACGCCGTATCAGGCGATTAGTCGCACGATCTTATCCCAGTACCAACTCGGAAGGAGTCACTCACTTACAATTGGATAATTTTATCGACGTCCTGAGCGGCGAACCGTCTCTAAAAGAGAAACTTTTTCTGCTAGACCACGGAAGTCTACAGATGTTAACTGCCACTGCCGTTCGAGAAGAAGACTTCCTAGAATAGGAAAAGAATGCTAAACGACAATTACATCCTATCAATGAGTTAGCTAACGCTAGTACAAATAATAATTTGGACACCGCACCTGTTTCAAGTATGGTAACCGAAGCAGGCACGGTGCGAAACACACAACCTCAGCAGAATAATGAACCAAGCAGTAGAGGCCGTGGCCAATCCCACCGTGGAGGCCACACTAATGCCCCAGGTATGGGTAACCAACATAATAATTCCAATAGGTCTAATACGGATGAACGGTTAGAGGAGATTACAAAACAAATTGCTTCTCTGATCAATCTCTTAACTACTTTATCAACCACGGTAGCACAGAACACAAATAGGTCTACCATAAACCGTCCTGCACCGGCATCCACCAACCCAAACACTTGTTTTGGATGCGGTGAAGCAGGACACTGGAGGGAACGGCGTCCGAACCGTCCTCCCTCCGCTACATTACAAGCAGAGCAAAGTAAGCCACCGACAGAAAATCAGACAAACTAAAACGGGCACTGAAGGGAGAGTCCATTCAGTGCCCGTCTCATAAAACTGACTTGAAAACCTGCGCATTACCCCTATACCTAAGCATAAACAAGAGTGTGACACCATAAAAACGGTCCCGCAATCAACGGTAACACAGACACGCCTGGTGTCTGCGGTACCTAATAACACTCCCCCAATAATGGACAGCACTCCAAAACCAGCCATTCACACACCACTTCATTTTTAATGTAGAACGGCCCTGGTAGGTAAAAATAATTCAACAGAAACAACTTTTATCCAAGCTACTAGGCCCGCCTCTATGTCGCCAAATACACGGTGTTCTCTAGTGGTGTGTAATAACCGGTCTTCTCCATCTTCACGGACGGTCTCCTTCCTCCCTCAGTACCACCGACACTGAGTCGCACCGTTCGTCGACCTGTATTCAGAAAACGAATAAACGTAGATATAAGAGTAGGCCACAAAAGAAGGTGTGTTTCTACTGTGCTTCTACTAAACACATTATGATACATTGCCGTAAATGGGCCGCTCAACTAGCGCTTTACAAACACGCCGCTAAACAGACTGCTGCCAAATCTATGGCGCACACAGAGTTCACATCTTCCGAATCCACGGCACCGTTACTACGAAGGCCAATCAGGCAGCAGAAACGAAAAATTGCTCCGTTTTTCACTCAACCGCACTTGCCAAGGTTATTGACAAACAGACCGTGTATAAACAAGATTATACGGTACCACCAACAAGTAATCAATAAATTAAAATGGAAACACTCTCCCGTGTCGGAGACAATAATATACAACTGTGCTAGTTTATTTGGTAGTATGCCTACAAATGCCACCATAGATACCGGTGCATCCATCACAGTGTTTAATGAGAAATTATACTCTAGCAGCATCCCTGCCCATCGGAAACCGCCTCTTAAACCATCCAATCTCCAACTCCAAACGGCCACTGGTACAGATATTCCCATGGCCGGTATTAAAAATATAGTAATACAAATAGAGGAGTTAAAATATATACAGTAGGTAGTAGTTACATCAATACAAAACGATGCACTACTAGGCTCTGATTTTCTCAGCGCCAGTGAAGCAGTAATTCACTGCAAACAACAAGAGTTAGAAATACACGGCCGTCGTATTCAGCTAGGGCTGCACTCAACCTTATATCATACTTGTGCTTTAATATTGGCCTGCTCAGTTAAGCCGGGCCACGAAGAAACTTTGTGGGCCACCGCACCTCAGTTAGGAAAAAATATTCATACCGCTCTGTTAGAACCAGGAATATATGTTGGCCTCTAAATGTATTAGTCCACGAATGTTAGTTACCACCACGAGTAGGGACCATATAATTTACTGTGTTTAACGGCACAGATAATCCTATTACCTTTGTTCCTGGAGTATGCTGTGGCCGTCTTGTGGACATGGATCCGGTGGAAATACTTCCCACCGTTCCTACAAATGTCACCGTAACCGACACGGATATACCAGAACACCTACACGACCTATATTTGCATGCCACAGTCGGATTAACCCGCGCTCAGAAAAGTAATGGACGACATCTGTTATATAAGTACAAAAATAGTTTTTCAGCAAGTGATATGGACCTTGGTGAGACCCACCTAATCCGTCACTCCATTGACACTGATGATAATAGGCCGGTGAGGCAGCCGGGGCGCCGTCTTCCTATTCATAAGGAAGAGGAAGCACACCAACAAGTCAATGACATGTTGAGAACTGGCATCATAGAGCTATAGGCGCCGTTCTATCTCAGATTACCGAAAGTGGAGCAGATCAAGTACTAGGGTATGGTTCCCGTATGCTTCACAAAACTGAAAAGCGCTACGCAACCACTAAGAACCTTGGAAATGACGGCTAGGCACACCGGGGGACACGAACAGCCGGGACGATATGGTAGTGTTCAATTTTCGCAGCAATGGCTGCACGAGTCCACTGGAACGTGATCGTTCCACCGGCCCTGGAGGCCGGTTTTTGTGGACACCGGAGATGCGCGGCGACCGCTCCCCAACCCGAGGCTGGCTGATCACCAGCAGCAGCAGCAGCAGCAGCAGCAGCAGCAGCAGCAGCAGCAGCAGCAGCAGCAATTACGGCAAGCGGCGGAGCCACGCGCACCGCCCGGCGGCTACAAATGCAGCATACTCTGTATTGTTCCCTGAAAAAAAAACCCAATGCATACTGGATTATGATTATTATTATTAGAGTGCATCATTATCAGATGTAACACCTGATCCAGCTCTATGCGTAATCGATGGCGTGAGCATAGTGCAAAAGGTCAAGGGCACTCAGAAAACCTTCTCCAATCTAGCCGAGACAATATTCTCAATGGTAATGCCTAGAGGTTTCCATAGTAACAGAATTGGCATTGTCTTTAATGTTTATCGTTACATGTTCATCAAATACATTGAAGGAAGTGAAATCAGAGGGGCATGTGGGGCCATCCATCTCAAAGACAATTTGGCAGGTAGGTAGTGTCCAACCGTGGTGAATCTCTTTGTGTGACCAAAACAATGAGACGAACCCTATATTGATTTTGTAATGAATGGAAAAGCGAGAAATTCAGTTATAGCCTTATAGCAAAACTTTCTTCATTGCGTGTGAAATTCATTGCGTGTGAAAGGGATTGCTACAAACTGTCAGATGATAGATGTAGAAGTCCCTTCTCTAAAACCAAATCAAGAAGAAGCAAACACGCGTGTTGTTTTGCATGCCAAGCGCGCAGCAAAAGATGCCATCAACGGAATCGCCATAAGCTCACTGGATACAGATGTGCCGGTGGTGTTCTCCGCGTACAGTAGAAGAATAGAAGCTCCTGTGTATTGCATTTCTACACAGGATGTGACACTGTTGAAGCTATAGCTGAGCGTGGAAAGCTGAAAGCACTATATTAAAGTCGCAACTGCTATCAGCATATATTAAATACGTTAGAGTCCAACGAGCAAGTCTACCTAGAACTTAAAGATCCCCGAAAACACAACGGAAGAAATAACTGTGATGAAAGTAGTACACATACTACGATGTAAAATTCGTCACAGAAACCCGTTCTTTCAAAATACTAATTTATAAAACATGCACCCCTCTCGCAATCTTGGTACGCTTTTGAATCTGATTTCGGAAACATCCGAAGATATTTTAATTATGCCTTTACGTTAACTTCAGAACTCTAGAATCTACGCAATCAGGCGAGTATGTGTTGAAAATAACTGAAGCGAAACCAACAGTGATAACGAATGGGGCCGGACTTATGACTTCATTCACTCAGACTGGTGAGAAATATATTATAGTTTTACCTTTTAATTGCGTATAAAAATCTCACACGTTGCATTGTTGAGTTTTTCAATGATACATATATTCAGGAATGTGTTTCAATCAAATTTGTAATACATTTCCGGGAGCATTACGGCAGCTGAATGATATGTGAAAACATTTCATGCATAGGTACTTGTAGGCATTCAGTGGTTGTGCGATAAATCGAGAAATTTGATAATTTTTAACCCTTTAACTTGGTCAAGTAAATCTAAAGGCCAAGCGGACTATTTATAAAAATTCCACACTAGCAGAGTTGGCAAATGTTGGACACTAGTGGTTTAAACCGTCCGCCCAAAATAGGTTTTGGACACCTTAAATTGTCCAAAACTGTCCAAAACCTAAAATATTGGTATAAAAAATATTTTTCTGAAATGTAATTTTCTTAAAACAACTATATAGCATTTAGACACATACAGGTACATGTACATATTGATGGATGGTTATCTACATGTATTTTTGGCTACTTTATTGCTATATAATAATAATAATAATAATCTAAAAGGACACATGATTTCAATAAATTAGGAGTCTTATTTGCTTCTTTCTATAATCCATGGGTTAATTTTTTTCAACTTTTGTTTGTCTTAAATGTTTTAACTCTGTATATTTCGACCAGTTGTGTTAAACCCACAGAAACCCTATTTAATCAATAATGTAAACATATTAGACTACCTATGTACAGCTAGATGTTTATATTATTGAGAACTGTCTCTGTGTCTAAATCTATTTCTTGCAAAATGTTCATGGCCTATGGAAGAATCTTAAACTCATAGAGAAAATATAGTCTGCTAAGATGTTGTTTCAACAATTAACTGATGACCCATGCTCTCTAAGGCTATTTTAGAATGCACTACTCAGTACACACATTAGCTATGTTTACATAAGATCTTATGCAAATTTGGGATTAAGGCATTAAGCTGATAGAATATAAATTAGATTCTTCATTTTTTCATTTATCCTCAGTTAATGCTAGATATCAATTAGACAATTAGTAAAAAGATATCCTTGTGCTACATTAATCTTTGAATTCTTCTGTTGTCCTGAATATTTATGTGTTGATGGTATTTGAAATAGTTAATATGTATTTCAAAGGTGGTAGGCCTAAGGATCCAATTTGGAAGCACTTTTTGGAAGTTAAGATTAATGGCAAACAAATGGCTAAGTGTAGAGAGTGTGAGTACACAGTTGTCAACAAGGTAGCAAGGATGAAAAGACACTATGAGAAGCATGAGAAGTCTACTGAAAGTCCTGTTGAACAGGCTGATACAGACAGTGCAGACACACATATCAGCAAAGACATCACGATTTTGAAGGAAAATAAAATTAATGCTTAACCCCTTGCCCTCTAATGTCAATAATTAAAAATTCTATATTTTATTGTGACTATACCAAGGAAACTGGTTTTCATTTTTCAACAATTTTGTTGGGCGATGACAAATTTGTTGAAAATAAAAAAACAGTTTATCTTTTAATTTTATTTGAAAAATGTTTTTTGTTGACATTGGAGTGCTAGGAGTCCAATATATCTAATACATGCCTTAAGCCTTTCACCGATGAATTCCTCAGCTATCATTTTCAAGGACACTATGCGGGAAAACTGCAGAATATTTTGAAACTAATTTGACTGGAAAACAAATTTACTCGTGAAATGACTGCCGCTTTTACTAAGCCAGTCATTTCAGTGAAAAAATTTCAAAAATTTGTGCTAAGTTGTGTTTAAAAGTCATAATGTACAATGTAGGTAAGGTTACTATTCACTGTAATTGTCTTGGCCGCATAGGGGTTATCAACAGGATGTCTCACCTTTAGTTCAGATACCTGAGTTAATTATTCTCTTTGCCATGCTAGTAATAGAGCCAGGTCTGATACTGTCTGATAACCACAATCACATGCTGAGCCTCTTTACAATTCAATGGTATAGGTGTGATAATTGGCCTGTGAGGGCACTGGCTTAAGATTAGAAATAACACACAATGATCTGCTTAACCCTATACTTTCTGCAACCCAGGGTTTTCAGAAATACTCTTGCCTGAATACCTTTACTACAGTAATATTATGAAAACAATTTGGCATAGCACACTAACACCCTTCAGATAGACTGATGCAAACAGTCAAACTAATATTCAGCAAGTCCCAAAGTTTTGAAAATAAATAAAAACATGCATTTATTTGACAGAAGGGTGGTCTATCTTTAACTCTATCCATTCCAAATTTTAAATGTATTGAATTATGACCTAAAATTAATTACTTTTGAAAATTCAACATAGGAATGACTGATTTTGTTGCAATGCCAGTCATTTCAATGTAAATTTTTAAAAAGATTATCATATCTTGTCCCCAAATGGCTTGGACCAGGTAGGGTGTATATCTACATTTGGCTTATATAGCACATGTAATATCCCTTTTCTTTGTTTCAGCTGGACAAACCATCAGCTGCACCATGCACAAAGTGACTAAGAGAAGAATTGCCATCACAATCAGCACCACCCTCACCAACCTGTCCAGTTCAATTCTCAATTCAACCCGATCTGAGCCGACATTGTATCACTACCACCTCAGCGATGAAGTCAGCAATAGATATAGAAGTCGCGAGGTTGTTTTATGCTTGTAACCTTCCATTTTCAATGGCTGAACATCCGCAGTTCATAAAAGTTGTTAGTATGCTACGCCCAGGATATAAACCCCCTTCACGTAAACTGATTGGTGGAAAGCTTCTAGATGCTGTGCATGATCAGGTGACAGAGGATATGAAGGTGATTCTTGATGGCAAGACAGCAACATTAGTGGAGGATGGGTGGAGTAACATTCACAATGCACCTATCATAGCATCCTGCTTGCAAGTAGAAGGAAAGAGCTTCTTCCTAAACAGCTTTGACACTGGTTCTATGACTAAAAGTGCTGAAAACTGTAAGGTGAAGTGTCAAGAGACAATACAATATGCTAAGACAAAATACAACTGTGCAGTTAAGAGCATTGTCACAGATAATGCAAAGAACATGGAAAAAATGCGTGATGGTTTGAAGGCTGATGACAATGATCTTATTGTCTATGGCTGTTCTGCACACTGGCTAAACTTACTAGGGCAAGACATAACACCGGATACGCTAATTAAGCATGTAGTTGAGATTCAAAAATATTTCAAGAATCACCACAAGCCACTATCCTGGCTCTCGGAATGTATTGGTAGTGTTAAGCCACAGCTTCCTTGTGACACTAGATCGAAGAGTCAACTCGTGTGTATTGACTCCTTCATTCACAACCGTCCACATTTCATGACAATTGTACAAGACCTTGAAGGAGAAATAGATAATTCTATTGTCAAGAAGATAATGGACTTTAACCTGTTTAGAAATGCAAGAGACTTAGCCGGACAACTTCGGCCAATTTCAATAGCAATTGACACATGTCAGAGTGACACATCGACACTAGCCGATGCATGCCATGTTTGGCTTGAATTACTAAACAACACTCTGCTAGAACCACACAAGAAAACTCTGTTCGCACGTTTCAGCAAGGCAATCCTGCCAGAGCATCTTGTCGCATACACATTACATCCAAAGTTTCAGGGCGAGATGCTGGTAGCAAAACAGTTTGAAGAAGTGAACAATTGGATAATAGCTCAGAACCCTATCTTTATAGCAACATTTATTGCATACCAGGCTAAAAGCAGCCCATTTCCTGCATCATATTTATGTGATGCTGCAGTTCAAGTGCCTTCAGTGACATGGTGGAAGGCTTTGAAAACACTAGGTGTGCCAGGTGATTTTATTGATATGGCTATTCAGCTGCTTGAAGCACCAGCATCATCAGCATCGATTGAGAGAACTTTTAGCAATTTTAGCTATATCCACACTAAATTCCGTAATAGGCTTGGAGTAGAGAAAGCGTCAAAGCTAGTGTTTTGCTACAGGATGTTGAGAGGGCTGTCTGATTTGGACTACTAATTAAACCTAATTAAGCCTTTTAAGTTTTAATTGTATGTATTTGATAAAAATGTAATAATAACTCATAGAATAAATGGATTTGTTTAATATAGTGCTTTTGATGCAATCTCTGATTTCTTGTTATTTTTTAATAGGATTATGATGCATAAGAGTATAATGATATGTCCAACATAGTTTTGGACAGTTTGGACAATTTTGGACAGTTTTGGACTGGTTTAAACCATTTAAGACAGGTTTTAGACAGGTTTTGGAAAATGTCTGCTCAAAGTTAGTTTTGGACTGTCCAAAACCCAACCCTGCACACTAGCCAGTCATTCCAGTCGTAAATTTGTAAAAAAAAAAAAATGCATGCAAAGGGATATTTCTCAAAACCACTACAGAGGGCGGTTTTGGCCGGCTTCTCGTGAACGGGCTAAATTATCGTTTTAAAAATGTGTTGGTCTCTATAAAACATTTTAGACTCTTCATATGCATTAATACACTTGATATATTACACTTTTCACAGAAAAATCCCTGAAATATGTATATACATTACAATATAAAACTTATCCTGGTGAAAATATTGAAATTAGTTTGGCTGGAAGAGGTTGTGAACATTACTGTATGGTTGCCTTGAAAAATGCGATATGAGAAATTCATCTGTGACGGGGTTAATAACCTTTTAATGGGGAAACTTGACCAAAACCTGCAGTTGTTTTGAAAATGTGTCAAGTTGCATCCCGAGAGATAACATTCTTGAAAATATACCACTACAGTGGCTGCCTCGATGATCGAGCAAGTCATTCCAGTGGTAAACTTTCAAAAATAGTGCCTTGCCCTGTGGCCTCCAAGCGGACATACAGCAAGAAAACATTTGATTTTCTTGACCGATCCCTTGTGTTTCAATCTTTCTATGTATTAATATGTATTGTCTCATATGTATTTCAGACGTACATGTGGTGAAATTATAACTGCCCAATGAGTGAGCACATGTGGGTGACAGGAATTTCTACAGGTTGACAATATGGGATGTTTAATGGAGGGGTGTGGGGTGGGGTGGGTGAGCATATCATGGGTACGTAACGATCAGTGATACACTTTCAAAAATAGCATTCTTGTAACCGACAAATGGACATCCACCAAGCAAAACTCGTCATTATCTTGACCATTAAAGGGATACACATGCTTTGTGTGTGGTTGTTTAAAGGATAACTAACCTCATCCCATGATATTTATACATCTGTTTGGGTTAGATCTAATAGGCCAATCATAAGCTATGCGTGGAATTTTAAGCTTTTATCATCCCGTCAAAGAAAGATATTCATGCTTTAGTAGCTAAATGTTGGTACATTTCTACAGCCGATGATGGCTGCCATGATTTACTTTTCAACCAATCAGAACAAACCTAGTGTGTCTGCCTCGGTATATGCCCTCAGTCATAGATGTGCTGTCTATAGCTTGACAATGTAGTATAAAAGCAACCATACAGGTAAGCTGTTGAATATTTTGAAACTCAATTGAATGGAAGTTGTTGATGCCTTAGGCGGCAACAACTTCTAGTCAAATTAGTGTCAAAATATTCAACAAGATGATTATTACATAATAAAGAATGTAATGCACCGTGCTTACATGACATCACACTCTCTCCATAGAGGAGACAAAATGGCGGCGACACGGTTCAACATTAACGTAATATCTCAAAGCAGATAATTGTGAAACAGACAAGGGAATGTAACATGATATGAATGGCATGGAATCGATAAACCATAATCTATCGGTACAAAATAGCATTTAAGATGAGATTAGCATTCCTTTAAACGTTTTAACATAGTAGAATTTATATTTCATAACAGTGATACAGTACAGCTGTTGGACATTTTGAAAAACATCATTTAACAGAAAGTAAGGTGCTGCATCAGGCAATAATTAAATTAAATTAAATCAATTCCCAAAATGTTCAAAAGAATACTTTTTACAACAAGAATAATGTTTGACTTGGAATTGTATGAGTAGATTGCAGGATTAGCCATTTAATTTTCTGAAGGATTGGTAAAGAAACCCTAAAGCCGTGCTTGGTAACCGTCCCTTTATAGGCCAAGACAATTTTGAAAATCTACCCTGGATTGATTGGCTCTGTCATCGTAATAGTCATTTTAGTGGTAAATTTTCAAGAATGGTCTTCTTTTGGCCTGCCAATGGACAAAATGGATGTTTTGGAACAGAACGAAATTATACGGTTTTTCATTTTATGCTAGACGCGTAAATTTATCTGCATAACTAAAAAATTACGCTTGATGCATTATTGTAAAGGCGTCACTGGTATTTATATACAACTCACTGACACACATCTTTCATGATCACCTGCATTCTACAGTGTCATTCTCATCAAAGCTACTAATTTAAGATGCCCATAATATCAAAATACAAACTATGCACATGTCGGTTATGCCAGTTAAATGCTACCAATAGTTTAAGACTTGGAGTCGGGCCCGCGGACAACAAGGTGTGTTCGTCCAGACTATTTCAGAGTAGGATGGTTTATATTACTTCGTCTGTGACAATAGTCCTTTCCAGTTTATCCATTCATCATATGACGGCATAATCAACTACGTCCATGTAGGATGACGTCATAATCAATTACAGCTTGAATGGCTCGTCTTAGGCGCTTAATAGTCCGACATGTTGTACGAATTGTATGTCTTTACTATTTAGTAAACATTCTGTCAAATATTTTAAAACTAATTTGATTGGGCGCTGTTACTGCCATAGACAGCAACTGCACCCAGTCAAATTAGTTTCATATGATTAAACAGCTTACCTGTATAGTTTTTTGGAAATTGATAGTCGTGGAGTTTAGGGATCGATCGATCTAAACAGATGTGAAGCGTGGGTGGAGCTTAGATAGAGATGGGTGCGCCATAGCTAAAACTGGAAAGGTTAATTGAGAGACAGCAGATGCGGATTATGCAAAATCCGGCATCCTCAACCTGGTGTAGCCAGCTGGGTAATGAGGGAAATGCCGACTCATGATAGTAAGGAAGGCACAGATCCCTTCAAGACCTGTTAGTACAGTAATCGCGTATATGTTACACATCGTAGACAAAGAATTCCGAGAATTATCTCTATTGAGACGATTCGAAAGGGAGCAAAAACCATCGGTAATTGCAGATCCTTGGCCTCACGTTTTTGTCACATTGCAAAGATTTTTTTCATTTGTTCGGATTTCACAGGTAGGGGGTTGGGGCGGGGGGGGGTCAGGGATTTTTTTTTTTATAACAACGAATTGTTGGAGAATTATACTAGACGATCACACTCTTTCATGTTTTTAATTTTGAGCTAAATCTACCAATTAGCTTCCGAGATAGGCATAAATTGATCCGATCGAGATCCGGTTTTACTAGGATCTCGGTCAATGTATCACTCTGGAAATCCTCTTTGAAGGTAAGAGCCTTTGCTGT